>MU826867.1:302729-574484 GCA_029204205.1 Desmophyllum pertusum
GTGTGAAGATTTCAGCTTTCATCTAAACGAGATTTTTCACCAGGCTCAGGATTGTTAACAAAGAAAAAACAAGAGGAACATTAACGGAGGAAATAACCAACATGACAGCTATCTTCAAAGCACATGAAGAATGTCAAAAGCCAAGGACTGTCTTGATTGAAGGGGAACCTGGCATGGGGAAGTCAACCTACTGTCAAAAGCTGGCGTATGACTGGGCAACTCAGCAAGACGACGATTGGGACAAGTCTTTCCCAGAGATTGAATTGCTGCTACTGCTTAGATGCCATGATATCAAATTCTAACATCTGGGAAGCTATTGAAGAGCAAATTCTCCCTGTCGATATTGGCGAAGAATCGAAAGAAAGCTTTTTTCAATTCATCCGTGAAAATCAGTCCAAAGTTCTGTTAGTGCTTGATGGATTAGACGAAGCTGACCCCAGTAAACTACCGATGTATATCAAGCTTGTTGAAAGTAGAGAACTCCCTCAATGTCGCATCGTTCTCACATCACGACATGAAGCTGGGATGCAATTTAGGCGGTTCTGTAACAATCTCTGGGAAATTGTAGGATTCACCAAGAAAGATGCAGAAAGTTTCATCTTCAAGTACTTTAAAGAAAAGAAACACTTGGCTGACAAACTTCTTAGAACAACTTTCTCCTTGGTTTGAAGATTTTCCTTGGTCTGAAGATTTTCCTTGGTCTGGATCTAGAGATTTGTGTGAACTGACGTCAAATCCTCTAAACACAGCTTTACTCTGTGTTCTTTGTGAGGATTTCGAGGGTGATCTTCCGACGAGCAGGACTCAATTGTACATTGAAATTGTACTCTGTGTTTTGAGAAGATACGAGAAAAAGAACAAATTGCCCAGCAACGATAGAGACCTTACTGAAGTTTACCAGGATGAACTAATTCAACTGGGCCTTATCGCGTTAACATCTCTTCGTAAAGGAGAGTTATATATTGAAGAAAGCAAATTTGTTAGCAACTCAGCTGCTTTCACCAAGTTTGGATTTTTGTCAGTCCAGCTGGAGGCAGCAGACGAAAACCTGCTCGCGTTATGGATTTCTACACAAGAGCTTTCAAGAATTCTTCGCCGGTTTCTATCTCGCTTCTAAGATTCTCAGCAGAGAAATTGACTTGGACTCAATAGTGACTGATAACAGGTATTTAGATGAATTTAAGGAGGTTTTTTTGTTCATGAGTGGAATTGTTGTCTCAAAATGCGAGGAAACCGCAGCTTGTCTTGTAAATAGTATTGTCTCACATATCAATTTGCTAGGCCGCCATTCTTCTCATAGGAATGATGAAGTTATTAATAATATTATGTTAGCATTGGACTGTATAGAGGAGTGTGTTACTTATAAGGAAAACCTTCAGTCCGATTACTGCATACTTTTGGTACCAGCCTTGATCTTGTAACTTTAGAAATAAGTCATAATTATTATTTTAACTTTGAGTTTTTCTTTCAAGCTATAACATTCAATACTGTATTGACTAATTTGGATTTGAGTTGTAACAGGATTGGTGATTCTGGTGTTGCTTCCCCCTCTGATGCTCTTAGAGTCAATACTGTATTGACTAATTTGAATTTGAGTTGTAACAGGATTGGTGATTCTGGTGCTGCGTCCCTCTCTGATGTTCTCAGAGTCAATACTGTATTGACTAATTTGGATTTGAGTTATAACGGATTGGTGATTCTGGTGCTGCTTCCATCTCTGATGCTCTTAGAGTCAATACCGTATTGACTAATTTGGATTTGAGTGGGAACATGATTGGTGATTCTGGTGCTGCTTCCCTCTCTGGTGCTCTTAGAGTCAATACCGTATTGACTAATTTGAATTTGAGAGGGAACAGGATTGGTGATTCTGGTGCTGCTTCTCTCTCTGATGCTCTTAGAGTCAATAAAACATTGACTAATGTTGATTTTGCAGATTTTGGTGATGAGGATTTTGATTTGGATGGGTGAGTCTGGCGCTGCTTGCATCTCTGCTGTTCTCGCTGTCAATAGCACCTTGAATGTATGGTTCCGGTTTCAATGTGTGCGATTACGTCTTATATTCTGTATATAAAGCCGCGCTACTGCTGTGAGTTGACTATCACCGATAGAAAACGAGGGCGAGTATTCTAATTGTTTAGTAATAGCTATAAAAGAAAGCAGTCAAAAACGTACGATTTTTACATTGACATGTGAACTCGCGCACGATCGTGATCTGTTTTTAAAACAATTATTCACCGAAGTGAATGGCGATGAATATGTACTGAGACGAATTGTTTTAGTCTAATTTCCAGAGGTGAATATCAAGAACAAAAATTGAGCTTAACAAAGAAAAACAGACATATACATATACTCGCCACTCCGGGGGGGACTCCCATATGAAAAGTGACGGGGGTGATCGTCGGAAATTTTGAAAGGAACCCCTAGTATTAAGCTCCCGGGATAACTTTAACTGGGGTCATTATAAATTTAAAACACCCTAAGCGGTACCAAACCATTAATTTTAACCCCTAAATAGTACGACGGTCACCTTGGTCACCTTTATATGGGAGTCCCCAACGGGGTCGCCAATAAGCTTTATCTATTTATAGAAAGTTGCTTTAAATAGTCAACGATGAGGGAGTCAGTCAGACTCGAGGATTTCCAATATACCACGATGAGTATACGTCTACTAATTATGTTTATGTAATAATGTACAATTGATTTGATCAGTTCGATGATGCTGTTAATGAACCAAGAGGAGGATGATCTGAGAGAAGCATTCCCCCATACATGGATCTCTTCCAATGATAATTTTTTGAAATCTATTTTTATTTATCAGTCAATAGCTGAGCTATTTTTTTGAGAGCTACCTGATTGGTCAATTCGAGTAATGTTAAGTCGGAGCCTCGATTAGAAGGAAATAAAAATACCTTTCACAGCATGGCGGGAAACTATTAATAGATTGCAAAAAAAATCACGAGGCGCGGGGAATCCTTGTTGTAGATCATCCTCTCTTGAATGAACTGATTAGTAAGAACTAGCTGTATAAAATCAGCGACATTGTTGTCAGCTGTAAATACATGAACAAAGTGATTAGTTTCAAATGACACTGTTGTACTGCTTCGGTGGGCAAGTAAAAACACTTAGTTGATTATCAACTTGAAGTTGATAAAAGTAAATTAACCGCCGGAGCGAATTTGGGAAAGCAAAACTTGGGCAGTACAAAAAGTAATGTTTAGCATCTTCGATTGGTGCATAGGAACAGGCTACTGTAAATATTGTCTTAATTTTTCAATAAAAGTTGAAATATACAGTATGACGGTTATTGTATGTCTCGATCTTTAACTTAGATGTAAAAACATTTCATATCCATTGCTGTAATCAAACAAGCGTTAAAATTCGTCTTGCTTTTCCCGGCAACCTACTCAACCCACCCCTATAGAGTGCAGAGGTCTAGTTATAGACCTATGAGAGTGCTACGCTGCAAAATACAGTTTTATAATTTTTCTCGTCAGGATTAAAAAAAAGACCTTCAATAGAACTGACATGACAAAAACTGAGCATATCAGTGGAAATTATGGAGCCCAAGAATGATGTTTACAAGTCTTCCAATACAACAGCCTTGTAATTAAGGCTCTCCCCCGGGTTCTCCCTCCGCCCAGAAAAACACAATTGAAAACAACGGTATATTCGAAGAGTTTCTCCCTTTGCAGTAGATGGGTGGGGAAGGGAAGGGAAGGTGTTTCGTGACTTTTATTCGTCGATATTTTTTGTGCCCGTAGCCTGTTCCAGGCGTTCGGATAGTGGAGGGGAGACGCGAAAAGACGCGCGAAGCGCGAGGAGAGGAGAGGGCGCCCCCAATCCCCACGCCTATTATTCACTCGCCACTCTTCGCGCTTCGCGGGTCTTTTAGCGTCGTTCCCCCACTATCCAAAACGCCTGGAACAGGCTATTGTGCCCGCTTCTACTTTCTCCGGCGGGTAACCTGCGATCAGGCCAATTTTTCGCGCTCCTCTTTATATCTACGTAGGTCGCACTAAAAATGGGCGTAATTTTCAGCGCGACCATGCACGTAAAGACGAAGAAGATAGAGCGCGGAAAAATTTGCCTGATCGCAGGTTACCGGTGGGCTGCTTTCTTCAGGCGTTCAGGTTTATCAAATCGCTCAAATTTCCCCTTTGTTTTCCAGATTTACTATCACCTCTCTCACGGAGATGGGAAGATATATCTTGCCATTGATCAAATTAACATTCGAGTATTGGATCGAGTCTTGTTTTGAATTTTCAATCCTTCATTTGAAGAGCGGATTATTGAAGCGATTAATGAAATCAAATTTGGGAGGAACGCTTGAGCTGTTTTGACTGTAAGTAAAACGGCCACCAAGAAATAAAATACATGCAGTTTGGCCTTGTTTTGAAAAGCGGATGACAGATAAGAAATAGAAGGTGACGACTGTTAAAAACATTCAAACACGTTTGTTATCATCTTGACTTGATTCCGTTGTCTTGGTTGTCACTAATCTTTTGATTTTCTACTATTTCCCCGAGAGTGGCCCCCCGGGGGTACTCCCTATAATGGACTATACGGGGAGGCTCCGCCCGAAAGGGGTACCTTTTCAGACTGGAGGTATATAAAAGGGTAGGGATTTCACGAGTTGGAGTATAGAAAAGTGTAGGGAAAACTGTCATTTAGGTATGAGGTGGACTGCAGGTTTGAAGTCCTTAGCCATCGTAAGACAGCTTCCTTCAACTTCCTTCTGGGGATATATATTGTTCATTAAGTTCATTCCAAGGGTATAGAAAAGGGATGCAGTGCTTCTACTGTAGGTATGTGAAAGGGGTACCATTTTCATAATGTCTATGGAAGGTATATGAAAGGGGTACCTTTTCTGTCAGAAATGGTATATAAAAGGGTAAGGGGTTGGACTCCTGGGCGGAGCCTCCCCGTATAAAACTTCTTTGAGTACCCCCCCCCCCCCCCCCCCGGGAGTGGCCGCTTAATAGGGGTTCGACTGTACATTTAATACTCCATATTTTCAAACGACACAGTAGTACTAATACTGGTTATCAAATTTATCACGATTTGGTCATCTTGTGATTACAACCGAAATGGGTGAAATGTTTTCTAAAATAGAATGAGTAACAAACAAATGAGAAAAAATTCCGGTTCCGGTTCCAATTCCGTTTCCTGTTACATTCCCGTTTCCGTTTCCGGTTCTGGATTCTGGATTCCTGCTTTTCCACACGCCCAAGTAATTAGGTTAGTTATCTTTTCTTTTTTTTTCTTTTGTCGTTGTTTTAATATACAGAGGGCCAGCATTTATGATATGATTAACATGTTTTTGTTTGATAGGTGGTAAGGAGAATACCCTCCCCCGGTAGTTTAGAAATGAATGCGAGCAGTTTCTCTTTTTCTCTAAAATCTGTGGTGAAAGAACGCAAAACGGCGCGATTTTGAGTTCGCTCACCACAGATTTGGACTGCTTTCGTGTAGCCGTTCATGGTGATCAACATGAAGCGGCCATTTAATTGACACAATAGGATGCTTTACACGACGGAAAGTTGCTATGAAACACATTTCTGCCCAGCTGACCACCAGTTGACAACCCGTGGGCTCACTTTGTTTTCGTTTTCGAAATTTGATGGTAATTCATCATGTTACTTTTGGTTTCTTTTCTGGGAATTTGTTATTCAAATTAACCGAAAGGTTTCATTTATCAGTATAAGTTCCTATACAAGTGAAATTTTATTCCAGTTTATTACATCAAGCTCCTTTACGAAGCCGTACGGACATGTCCCCCGATTCGGGGGTTGAGAAACTTGAGAGTACGTGACTCACAGCGCGAACGAGATCGTCGTCTTTTTCTTTGGAGGATCAAGAATTACACGTGTATAAATACTGAGGAACAAGAAAATGTCTTCACCTGTAGCTTGTACACTCCTCTTCAGATGGATTCTTCCGCTGGTCTTGTTAGGAGGTTGGTGTCGTTTCTAGTTGATGTTCATTTCAACAACAGCCACTGCAGCTCGCTATCACGCAATACAGCGAAACTTGAATCAAAGTGTACGCAATTGGGGGCATTTCTCGTGTATATTTGTGTTAAATCAATTTGAAATTTACTTTAAATTGATCTGCATTGAATGTTGTTTAGTTTTGCGGGCCTTAACGTTCCTTGTTTATATAGAAAAAGGCGGGGTATTTTGCGCGCAATTCGTGTTAACACGGTGAAGATCACCACGACCTGCTCAGACGCATAACAAATAAGCTTAAATTTGAAATGTCACTAAACCAGAAGCGTGTAAAATCATTTACTGTGAAGTTGAGTAGGTATTTTTGGAAGGATTAAACGTATTATTGAAACCATGCCAGTTTCAAGTATCGAAAGCTTTCGAAAAGCGTTCATGGTCAAACAACTTGATCTATTACCGGTGACGTAATTTGTCGGTAATTTGACTACACTTTCAAGACTGCTCTTTTACATGTAAATTTCTCTTTTGGTATATACAGCGGGCATTATAACGTAGATACATTTCGCTGATAATTTGCTGTTCTTAGTAATCAGCAGTTCTTCTATTTATTTGTTTTACATAAATAAATTAACATAATTTGCTAATTATTTCTTTCTCAGCCTGTTGTTTCAGATTCAATGGCTTCTCTGTGATCTACTTGTGTTGTCTTCTGGCTATTCCCCTTCTACCTAATCCATCACGAGGTTTGAAAAATTACTTGCTTTTGCAGAGATTCATAAAACCATGTTAAATAATATGTACTTTCAGACCCGGCCTGCATCCGGTGCAGGGGAGTGGGGGGGGGGGGGGGGGGGGGGGGAGGGGGGGGGGGGAGGATTAGGTGGGGGACTTCCATATCAGCCATGTGAATGAGTAAATGGTAAACTAACCAGAATCCATTTTGGGGGCATGGCTCAAGCCAGATCCCGCCTTATTTATTTATTCCGCAGACGGAGAGAATTAAGGACTTGATGATTGAAGAGTATCAGAAAAAATAAATTATTAAAATATGACAATTTCATTTCTTGATAACCAGTGGCTTTTTATTTGCTGCTTTCTTTGAAACATGTGAAGATTTGAAATGGAATACCCTTAGCGGTACCAAAACACGATTTCCTACCCAATAACCGTATACAGTACCAATTAAGGGGAAAACCCATCTCCAAGACAGGGTTCGTCCCGAAGTTGCTAAGCAACATGGCATATCCTTATTGCACTATACTGGCATGATTACTTTTGGAGTACTTGTGAGTGCTTGCGCGATGTTTCTTGATTGGATAACAACAATCGTAAAACTCTTTGATGGCTTTGAACAATGAAGATTTGCAAAACAGTGCTTGTTCCCCCATCTGCATTATGTTAATCCTACCTTTGCATTGCCGTTATTGTTTATCTACAGCTTTAGGCTCTACAGGACATTTTCAGAAGGCACTCTTGGGTCTATCAGTGTTTGCCTTGATGGCGCAGATTATTTTCCAGATAGTCTTGGGAGCATTACCACCCTATGGACATTTCTTTCCAAACTGTAAGCTACAGTATCAGCTGTTATGCATTACTGTTTTACTTTGCTGTTGGCTTAATTTTGACCCTTAAAATCTTTCTTATACATCATATGTTATTAAAGGTGTCGGTCTTTGGGCCTGACTTCTGTAAATACATGTACATGTACAGCTGTAACATACATGTAACAACAAATTATTATTCTGTGTATAGGTTCAATGTATGAACAACTTACCAGACAGATTGGACTAAGTAGGTAAGTAGTGTACATGTACATTGTATGCTCAGTATGCCGCAAAAGCTACTCTGACATTTGCCACTTTAGAAATGAGAACCAATCTGGGGCAAGTCACATCTCGCAGTCGCTTGTGGGACCGTTATGGGAAAAACGGCAGCCAGCTTAATGACGCATCCCCAGTAACGGTCCCACAAGCGACTGCGAGATGACTAATTTGCTCCAGATTGCTAAAGTGGTGAATACTCTTCTTGATTCCTCTGTACATTTTACATATTTGAACTTGTAAACGTATTAAAGTATCTAGATTAGAGACAAGCAAGGAGAACATGTATAGTATGCTGACGTCAGCTTTATATTGTAGGTTTGATGGTGTTTCAGCGCTGGATATAGCCAGAATCATTGCTCCAGATGTGGTAGTTATTGCTGTATCGATAACATGTGTCGTCTGTTGCCGAGGATTGATCGAGTCCTCTCCGCTCCATCCAGAGGCTCCACAACATATAAGGATGTCATCTGATTCATCTACGTGGGATAATGTGATGCCTTATTTTATTGCTGCAATGTTACTCGCTGGAGGAATAATGCTTCCATCACTAGCTTCCGCAATATACTTTGTGATGTTCTTGATCTTAGGAACAATGTGGGCTTGCCACAAGGCATTTAGATTGCGGAGGAAAAGGGCATTTGCTTACATAAGATTTTCTCTCATGGTTTACTCTGGTGTGCATGTGTTGACGTTGTACATGTATCAATTCCAGTTTTTTCAGAAAGCTCTGCCTCCTGACAGTTTACTTGCCAGGTGAGGTTGTCACATAATATTAATAACTTATTAATATGCAATGACAATATAATAATTAATTATTTCATATTGTATTCCAAAATTGTGTTCATATATAACACATGTTCCGATTGGTTGCATAACTATTTTAGATCAACTTATGTAAACTTGGGTATGATGTCCCGTAACATTAAATTTTTGTAGGCTTTAAATTTTATAAAAGAATTAGAAAATCACGATGGCCACTTTGTGCTCACAAATACATAGCCTTAGTATTTATTTTACATATTTATTTTAAATATGTAAAAACCCTCGGCTTAGTGTTGTCTGTGGCTATGATTTGTCATCGGGTTTTACAGTGTGACTACTCGAAGGCTCGCTTCGAGTAGTCACACTGTAAAACTTATTTCAAAATCCTACGACATTCTTTGTGTCATACACAATAATCGCAAGCAAGTTGTACAAAACAATTTTGTGTCGTAGTAAGAAATAATTAGGGACAGACTATATTATATGTCATGCCAGATCTACAGCCTGTATGCTTGTATGAAGTGAGTTGTGAAGAATGTATTGACCTTGCATCCTGGCTTGTAATAATACTGTAGGTGTATACTCAGACAAATTATTCTTCACTCTGTCAGGTTATTTGGCCTTGTGGGAATAATCTACACAGACTGCAGTGCCCCTCTAGTACTTCATGTAAGACAATACCTGGACTGGCCCCAGTGTGCGTCACCTGGTGTAATCTTAGCCCTTTACTGGTTGTTAGCAACAGAGACAAGATTTTACTTCATTAATGTATGTACAGTTGTATCAGTGTCTTGACTTTGCATGAACCGGTCACAGGGTACAAAATCCACCATGTTGGATGGCAAGAGAATGCGGTAGCCTCCAAAATAAAGAAATATGGAAGATTTTGTACCTTGTGACTGGCACATGCAAAACACCCATCACACTCTTGTTTAATTAAGGGCTTGTAACTTAAAAATGAAAATACTGCCACCTCTCAATGATGAGGAATTTTGGCTGGGTATGTTAGGAAAAAGAGCCTAATGGCTTATCAGGCTGGGGAATTCCATAGCATGAAGTGACAACTCTCTCTAAGACTGACACCATTGGGACCGGTACCAACTGTCCGTCCTAGAGAGGTGTCTGGCTTATAGAGAGTTTAGTTGCAGTAAAATAACTGAAAAACGGCGTGCAGGGACCAACACCAGGTGTCCGTCTTGCAGAAGTGTCCATCTTATAGAGGTGTCCGTTAAGAAAGAGTTGACTGTATTTGTACCCCCTTGCTGGAATGCTAGTCCATTTGACCACACTGAGATACCATTCCATGCTGTTAATATGTTACATGTACATGTATGTGTATTTGGTAATTCTTTATAGAGTCCTCCTAAAACAATATGTTTTAAATAATTTACTGGTTGTTCTAGACCGTTTTATCTTTGTTTGTAATTGACAGGAAAGTGGATCAAGATATGATAGCCAAGCACATTGGTGGGACCCTAGAACTTGGCCTCAGTCCTACACATCAGAGAGACAGGTAACTCTACCTATTGAACAGATTTCATTGCGAGAAAGAAAAACAAATTACAATTATATAATAAGAAATGGGAACCTCTACTCCATTTAATAGATCAGTAGCTGTCGTCTCCTCGAGTATCGAATATTTTGTTTTTCCTGCAGGTTTTGGTGTCTAAGCTAATTTATTGTGTAGTGTAGTTTTTTAGCATAGAGTTGTATAGTGCTGTTGTGTCATTTAGTGTAACTCAGTGTTGTAACCTTTTTGTAATTAATTAATATTTATTAAAAAAATTAAAAAATACAAAAAAAAATTAAAAAAAAACCTATTGAACAGAATCCTTGCAGCAATGATTTTGTACACTCAGCAAATTATCTCTTACTAACAACGTCCACTAGAGAGGAATCCGCCTTAAAGAGAGTTAAAGACAAAACAAGTGAAATTTGGTGGGTACAGCTAACCAGTCAACCATATCTGTCTTAGAGAGGTGCCTGCCATACAGTGGTGTCCGTGTTGAGAGAGTTAACTGTACTGTAAAAGTGTATATGAAGAATGGACACTACACAGGACTTCATGTTCTGATTGTTCTGTTCTGATTGTTCTGACATGTGCTTTATTAATGAGTCAAACCTTGAATCAATGAATGTGGTTGTAACTTGTGAGGGTCAGTGGATGAAACCCTAGTGTGTGACCATTCAAATGAAAGCTATTGAGCAGTACTTTCAAGTGGTGCTGTTTGTTTGTGACAATTTTTCAAAATGAAATTCAAGATTTTTCCCCTCAGTTTTGAACTTACCGGTAGCACTCTTGGGAATGCAAGGGTTAGGGAATATTAAATCCGCTGAGTGCGTTGTTGTGTTATATGCACAATACATGTAACACATGGTCTGTATTCTAGTCCCTTATGGCAGGGCGCCAAATCAACTACAATACCTTGGGTCCTCTTCCTGAGAACGTAGTGGCAGAAGAGCCAGTTCAACCAATCCAGGAGCCTGATGAATATCCTGGAGTGCAAGGAACTCTGGGAAGCATCATGATGTTCCTCATGAGACAGAGTTACATTGCAGCTCTCATTATAATGATGGTAAGTATTTATAATAAAGTCTGAGCAATGAAAGAGAATGAGATCTTTGCAGTTATATCTCAACTTAAAGGGACACTGTCCCGGCGTATTTGCTCAAACCAGTTATAAATGCATGAAATGGTCCCTAAATCTATGAAATAAGATCGTAATAAACTCTAACTAAATGATAAAAAGCAATTTCTTCAAGAAATTCCATACTGCAACAAACTTTTTGCAAAATTTCAAAGATTTCCGAGCCAAATTTGAAACTTTGAAAAACTGACATCCTAACGTTTTTTCAAAAATCCATATTGCAATCCATTTCCATCCTCGCTGTCGTTCGTCATCCTCACTTCCTAATGGGTTCCTGTCATTTGTAGAGTGTTATTCTACATAATCAAACCATTATTGATCAACTTCCTATGATCTAGATATGTTTCTGAGCTTCCCAAATCATGCTAAAATCAGGACAGCGTCCCTTTAAGCAGTTGAAAAGAAGGCCTTAAAAAATTCAGGCTCAAACAGGATTCGAACCCATGACTTTGCGATTCCGGTGCAAACGCTCGACCACTGAGCTGTGCAGCCACTGGGATCTGGTCAATTGCGAGTTCTACATGTATTTAATTTATACCTGTCAAGTGATGAAATCGCAATATTATGATTGAATATATTATGAAATGATTCATTTCCAGATCGAAGGGTGGGGGTGTGGATATTTTAATTAAAATAACTTGTCTTGATCATCAGGCATGGAGCATCACATATCACTCCTGGCTGACATTTGTCCTCCTGTTATGGGCGTGTCTCATCTGGATCACTCCGTTTGCGCGGTGGTTCTGTATGGTTTCGTCTCCAGGCCTTGTGATCTATGCCGAGTTACTTCTCCTTGTGCAGTATGTTTATGGCCTTCAGCTCACTGATGATGAATTACCGCTACAAGATCCCACAGGAACATTTGACTATTCTGAGCTGGGACTGAAGAAATGGCAATTCCCTTGCTTACACTTGGGTGCACAGGTAAGTCCTACTGTACCTTATAGGTATTATCAATTATTATTAATTAGTTCAGCTGTTCACGGCGAGCCGTAAATTTTTTTTGCTTTAGCCGTTCACCGCAAGCCATTCAAAATTTTTCTTCAGCCATTCATGGTAACCGTTTTAAACAGCTTCGCTGCCCATTTTTCATCCGTTTGCTAGCCATGTGTTTTGTACAAAAATGTACGTTTTCGCGTGAGAGGTCACATTTTAAGTCAACAACTGCCTCTCCAGTCAGCAGAATGATGTTAGGTGTTTGTAACATCAAAATGTTTCTTCTACTTTGCTATTACATAGAGTCACATTCATTTGGCTGACAATGCCGCAACCCAGTCCTCGATACATACAATACAATACAATTATTGGTAATTTGACTCCGTGTCCTTCAATTTAGGGAGTAACTGTTCTTGTAATTTCAATTCAGCCTTGCGTGGTGCACTCTGCCGAAATTACTCCCCCAATTAATTACTCCTTGAATTGTACTCCACACAGTCCAGTTACCTTTACTACAACACTGTAATTTTCAAATCATTATCGCTGAAGTCATTTTGATGTTCCTCAGACTCTCTTCACTTGGGTGTTCTGGGTGACGTTGCGACAGCACATCAGAGAGAAGAAAATGAAGAGAAGGGAAAGAGAAAGTGAAGAATCCCTTCCACTAAGAAACCTTGCTCATCCATTTTTAAAGGCACTGAGAAAGATGTGTAAGTAAATAACTTTCTTTGTTTATGGAAATAAGTAAACTATAAACTAAGATACAGAAACATACAGTTTAGTTGAGATTAGTGCAGTGCCAGTCATATTCAGTGGAAAGTTGTAAAATATGGCTGGGTATTTTTATGAGTGAGTAACCTTATTTTAACCTTATTTTCGTAGCTCATGGTCAGGGGGACGAGTCTAATATGGTCTAGTATTTGGTATAATAAAACTCTGTAAACCATTTTAATTTGTGAAGCAAAAAAGGTTCCAAGTAAAAATGTTGTTGCAGGGCAAACAAAATCAAACTTTAACGTCTGACTGAATTATGGTAACTTAGATTTAAATTTATACTGTTTTAACTAAATAAATTAATATGTTTTCTGAAATTCAATTAATAAATAAAATGTTTTCTGTTGTCTTTACAAAGCCTCCATGGAACCATCATCTTCCTCAGGTATAAATTGATTAAGTACATAGACATGATCTGCTGTAAAACATAAATAAAGATTCATTTCTTAATTTCAATTTTCAATTACCCCCTGTATATTATAGCAAATAAAATATTAATTTATTAATAATTACCCCTGGTTATATTATTTGATGAAATAAATGTTTTATTTGAGTATGTTAACTTTACCCAAATTGTCAGATTATATTTCCTCCTTTCCTAGTTGTGTACTGAAACAAATTGATTTTGCAAGGCTAGCACTACGGTAAAAGGGCAGATTTATTGGCCGATATTTTGACTAGCAGAACTAGTCTTCCTCAGGGTCAGGGCTGTAATGAAATTTGAACTCTACCATTAAAACTAAAAGTAATGAATTATTATAAACTGCTCGATAAATTTAATTCAATATTTCTATAAAAAAATACACCTTTGTCAACATTAATTATTTGTAAATAAAAATACATTGGTACCATTCTTTTGAAGTTATAATGCAACTTTAAAGATTAAATTATTTTATTAAGAGATAAATTAAATTGAAGGGAATGCTTTCTAGAAAAATGCTTATTCCATTCTAATATCTACATGACTGAACCATTTTAAGTAATATCTACACATGCACACTGTCAAGTGGGGGGACAATAGGTCTGAACTTCCCGCATCCCATAATTAATTTTGTACTCCTGGTTCCTGCCCCTTTTTCCTATTTCTCTTGGTTCCCGCAACCTTGAGAATCCCACTTTCTCTTGTTCCCCACCCCTGTCAATACTGAGCAATGCATGATACAGTACACTGGGCACGTGGATTGCAGCTTTTACACGCACGTAAAATGCTTGCAATATGGCGGCTTTACTCACGTGTTGCACGCATGATACACTAATCTTTTCTGCTCTTATTTATTTTTATTTTATTTTATTATTGTTATTATTTTATTTTTGTTTTTATTTATTTATTTATTTATTTTTTTTTTTTTTTTGGGGGGGGGGGTATAGTCATTGTGGATATGACATTTCACTTTCTGGCTTCTTTTGTGGCCACTTTGCTTCCTAAGTCTTCTTGCTAAGAAATAAACTGTTCTTACTTTATTTAGAAAAGAATCAGGAATTTCAAAGTGTCATAAATAGGTCAAAATTTATAGAAACTGGGCAGTCACAAGTTTGTAAATTTTGAACTCAAGATGCATTAGGGAGCAAATTTCAACCAATACTAACAGGTGTCATACCTTTTTACCTTAAGCTGTTGGTTCAGAGGAAGCTGATTCGCTGGATCCCAAAGCATCTGATGATGCTAAGGCTCTCATGATGTGGGTCAAATCAGTGCTCGCAAAGTACTGGATCCTACTCTGTTGTGGGGCATTCTTATTGGTCGGTTTACAGAATGAGGTGTCAGTTTATCAGATTGGATACATGGCAATCTTCCTGTTTATACTCATTTGTTATCAGGTAAATACTGCCGACTGCCTTGGTTTTGCTTTATTGCGCTTTACGATTGGTTTAAAAAACTTGGCACCACTTTCTTAACCAATCAGATGCCAAACTAAAACCAATCATGACTTGGTCCCACGTGCATTCCTGTGGTTTGTGGTGGTTACATTTCTTTGCATAGAGTTCTGTGCTGTAATGTAATATGTTGTTTAATAATAGAGCAGTTTTCAATTGAGTGCCATGAAACAAAACCAAAGCAATGGACATCACAACAAACGTAAACAACAATAAACAAACCAATGAGAACTCAAAGCAAATACATGTAACAGGTGCCGAGCGCAGGAAAACACATGTGACCAAGTCATGACCAATTTTGGTTTTGCATCTGATTGGTTGAGTACATGGCACACGTTTTTTTAACCAATCACAGATTACTTTGGACACTCAAATGAAAACTGCTCACACATGAGTTTTAAACCCATTCTCTGAGTTCACGAATGATAGTTTGTGTATCTCTGAGTGGTACTACTGGACGTATAAGATGCTTCAACAGGTAGACAGGCTGAATAGCTCTGTCAGCACAGCGTTCATGAAAATCCAGTTCTTGTTACAGCTGTAAATTAATTTGTTTTTGTTTGGTTCAAGATATCTATCGCAACTTGGAGATTAATTCTACGTCCTCTTTGGTGGGTGATGGTGATATATTCTATCTGCATCTTGTTGTTAATCTACACATACCAGTTTGATAACATGCCTGTTTACTGGCACAACGCTACTGGACTGTCAGACCAATGGTAAGGACTAAACTGTCTATTTTTCTATACAAGCGATGACGTACAATGTACTTTGTCAAGCAAATGATTTATCAAATTTTGTTTAACAATCTTTGACCCTGAAAGCTATTGTAGGTATTACTACAGTATCAATACTTGAACATTAACCGGGCAAGTTGGAAGAAAAGTAACCAATCAAAACGTTAATTGATATGAGTCAGAACATTTTTTTAGGATGATGCCTTTTTCGTAAACTGACCAATAGCGTTGAAGCATCCCGACAATAGTTCTACAGCAAAATTTGACATTAACAAAGTGAAACATAGGAAGGAAACCTAGACATTTTTTCATTGGTTATTTTCGATCAAACATTTTGAGCGCTATGAAACGGTTTCAGTATGGCCATCACAAAAACGATTTTTCAAGTTCTTTTTATTTGAAAGACAAAATAGAGGAGTAAAACGAACCTTTGTTTGCCTTAACTTTTACGTACAGCGTCTAAGTTTTCTGTATTTCTTACAGGAACTTTTGCAGGATGAAAATTAAACAGAACGTCATATTATTTTGAACACAACATATTTCTCTCTGTGTATAAAACCTGTTAAACAAAGACATCTACAAGTAACTGACATCAAAATTTGTAAATTGAAATTGAAAACAAAAACGGCATTATGTAATGCCTTCCAGTATAGTGATATTCTTTTGTTATTCCTATTTGCCAACCATTAAACAACATAACTTTTTGTTTTAGCAGTCAATAGATCTCTGGTTGCACATAAATAGCAATAGATGACATTAAGGCGTAAAGTATATACTTTTTCAAAGACGTTCTTTGACACCAGCCATCTTATTCGTAAGATATAAAAAGATAGAACTTTATGCCTTTTCTCCAACATGTACATGTACTCTCCTCTACTGTGGTGCTTGTCTATTATTTTGCAGACTGCTATGAGATTGATGTATCAATGATTCTGTGTAGGATTGAATTACAAACTTTAGATTTAGCAATAGCTAAAACACAGTGTTTTTGTAACAGGTTGTACAACCTTGGACTTCGCCAACACACAAAAGCGAGCCTTCTGTTAGAGCTTCTTACACCCACAGCCTTTTCAATCATTATTGTCATCCAACTTCACTTCTTCCATCGTCCATTTCTGGCTATGATCGATCTGAAAGTGAGAGCTAACTCCACAGCGCACCAATCAGCTGCGAGAGGTGCCATTGAACCTCATGCCCCAGCATCCACCTCGCACCAGGATGGTGCCGGGCCTTCAGACACTGCAAGGGAGACTAGGCCGAGTACCCAGAAGTCTTATTTAGTTGTGGCACTTATCAAGATTGTGAACTTTTACAATGATTCAACTGTTTTTCTGTGGAGAGTTGGGGAGCTGCACATGTTGAAACTGGTCAATTTGACACTGATTTGTGTGGTACTTTATCAGGTCAGGTTAATTTATACACTTTGCATGTCAGTCAGTCAGTCAGTCAGTCAGTGTGCCAGCAGTCAGTCAGTCAGTTAGTCAGTCAATCAGTCAGTCCGTCAATCAGTCAGTCAATCAGTCAGTCAATCAGTCAGTCAGCAGTCAGTCAGTCAGTCAGTCAATCAGTCAGTCAGTCAATCAGTCAGTCAATCAGTCAGTCAGTCAATCAGTCAGTCAATCAGTCAGTCAGTCAATCAGTCAGTCAGTCAGTCAATCAGTCAGTCAGTCAGTCAGTCAGTCAGTCAGTCAGTCTGCCTGTCAGTCAGTCAGTCAGTCAGTTAGTCTGTCTGTCTGTCTGTCTGTCTGTCAGCCAGCCAGCCAGTCAGTCAGTCAGTCAATGT
The DNA here is from genome assembly GCA_029204205.1 of Desmophyllum pertusum. NCBI lineage: Eukaryota > Metazoa > Cnidaria > Anthozoa > Scleractinia > Caryophylliidae > Desmophyllum > Desmophyllum pertusum. Next base: position 320,016 of record MU826867.1, read on the forward strand.
GACAGTCAGTTATGTCTGTCGGTCAGTCAGTCAGACAGTGTGTCAGTAATTATTATAATAATGATAATGACCTTTATTTATACACGATAAATAGTTAAAGAGTGAAGCTTGTGGGTCAGTCAGTCATGTCAGTCTGTCAGTCAGCCAGTCTATTCTACATACACATAATTTATTTCCTTCAGAAGCTCATTAACGCAATGTCTATGTATTTTTAGGCGTGTGCTATTAATGCAGTAATCATCATTCTGCTCGGCATCTCTATGCCATCTCGTGTTTTACAAAGAGCGTTATCATACTGTTTCTTAATCTGGAGCTCGCTTGTGATTCTGAGTAAAATGATTTATCAGCTGAGATTTGTGCAAGCCGACTTATTCCAACACAACTGTACCGACCAGGTGAGTCCAGATCATGAATATTTCAAGTGTGTCTGTGTTTCTTTTTTAGTGACTTTAGTGCAACATATGGTAGTCAACGTATATTACAATGGTCGATAGTTCACCAAAGTTACTGTTGTCCAACAAGCACACGATTAAACGTACCTGTCTGTTTTCCATCATGATGCAATGTCAAACTGCGGTATATATAGTATACTGAGGCATGATATCTGAGGCATCTGTTGTTTTAAGCCTGTCAGATAGCCTGCGAGCAGGCCCGCAAAATAATGCGCGCACGAGCGGGCGGCGATAGCCGCGAAAATTAACCACGAGTGTGTATTTAAGGCTATAAGCATGCTCCCTCCTCCCTCCACTCCCCCCAAAAAATACTGCAATGAATCAGTAATTGAATTTAGTTTAGTTTTTGTTTTATGTTATAATTATTATACTTATCTCTCTTTTCTCCAGAGTTTACCTCGCCCGTCTTCATTTAATCATTTCATCAACAATGCACTCTGGGTCGGTTTCTACAAGACAGACAACATCTCGGAGGACATCAAGGTACATTATAACGCCATTTTATTTTCCATTTCTTTGTGATTTTGATGTCTTGCTAATGATTGTACATGTACATACAGTCGAATCTCCAATATCCCTCTCGCTATAACGACCACCTCTCTACTACAGCCAGGATTTTTCGTCCCAACCGTGCACTGATCCTGCCTTTATCTTACAACGGCCAGTGAATTCTGTCCCAGGCCGTTAGCCGTTGTACAGAGGTTCAACTATATTTGTAAAATGATGTCTCGTGACTACCTGAGCACGCTTAAAAATTGTTTCTGTTTTGTTTCTAGGGATACCTTCTGATTGTTATTGTTATTGTGTTACACGCCGTCATCAAACATCATCAGGTACATGCAAAATATCCATCATGTTGTCGTGTTTGTTGTTATATCGTTTATTGTTTCCTGTACATGTATGGTCATATCTAAGTCATTACTGGTCACGGTTACTGACTACTGGTTACTAGGTCACGCTACACTTTAGGTCACCTGACGCAATTTTAGTAAGTTCTGTTACAAATTATAGCAGAATCACCTCAAATTGCGTGACCTACATGTAGCATGACCCGCCACTGACCTGTCCCGTTATTCAAATGTTGTAGCATCAGTTTTATTGCTTGAGGAAATAATTACCATACCGTTTATTTTTTGTTGTTGTTTTTATTTGTGTGTTTGTGTCAACAGAAACTCTTCCGTTGGAGAAAGAATTTAAAAGAACCCGATCCTGGAATATTGTTTCCTGGAATAACAAGACCGGATGCTGATGAAGATCTCATCAACTGTGTCAAGTATTTGTTTAACAAATTCTTCTTCCACTTTGGTTGGGAGGTAAGACACATTGGTTTTCCACTTTTACTAATTTTTTTTTGCTCATCGCACAATCAACAATTTTAGTAATTCTCCTAGTAGACCATGGGTCTGTTGTGGTTCAAATTTTTTTGGGTTTAAAATTTTTCAAACCAGTTTGATTTTTATTTTCCTTTGTTTCAGATTATGGTAATGAATATTAGACAAAGGAAAATAAAAATCAAACTGGTTTGAAAATTTTTAAACCAAAAAAAATTTGAACCACAACAGGTCCACTAATTGGGTACATTATACCCACCCAACCCATGAAGGAATGTGAATAGCTCCAAACCACAGACTCTTTTCCAATATTGATTTGGTTTCTTTAACGTCCTTTTCATAGTTAAGTATGAGAAGCCAGGTGTAGGAGACAAGGCCAACGGCTTGAGACAAGGGGTTGAGCACAGCCAACATGGTTTTACCAAATTTGAAATTATTATCGTTTCTCCGCAATGTTGTTGTTGTTTTTTGTCGTTTCTCTGAGATTGGTGGAAAAACCACAGCACAGCTATAAATAGACTTCCATCTCGTGTGTTTTTGAGTTGTTAGTATCTTCGTTTAATGATATTCTTGTTTTGATATTCTCGTTACGATGAATTTTCATGCTATCCCTCACCTACAACTATGGGAAACGATCTACATGTATGCATGAGGGGTGTCGTGACTTCATGTTGTTGACTATTTAACTTTCAGGTTTGTTTAGTTATGATTGTAATAAACATGGCCGTCCGTTGTGACATCACGTCCGTTGTGTACGCTATATGGCTCGGGGCCTTTTTAGCGCTGGGCCGGCAGAACTCCTCTATTGTGTGGCCTGTGTATGTGGGCTTCTTAGCAGTGCTCCTACCTCTGCAGTACCTGTTGGTGCTGGGATGGCCTCCAGCACTCTGCCTGGGTGAGAACTTTTGTTATTGATAGTCAGTTATCAAATTGCTGTGTTTTACTGTTCCTCCTCCATGCCACCCTCCTCCCTCCCTTCTCCCCTCCCTCTTCCCTCCTTCTTCCTCCACTCTTCTTTTCCTCCTTCTACGTCTCCTCCCTTCTCCTCCCAGATAACACGTAGTGAAGACACCAATAGGGCGAGATTCATTACCCTACTAAGTTACTAATGTTTGGTCTCCTTCAATCTGAAATTTTTCAAAATGACTTTCGCGTTGTCTCTCTTGGGTTTTTTGGGCCCAACCCCAAGACAGCTTGCTCGCAGGCTACGCGTTGTCATGCTACAGGGCCCTTATGCCCTTTACCACAGGGGCAGTACCCATCATGGCATGTGCAGTTTTTCAATGGTTAAAAGTATCAGCGTACAGAGTGTTGGTGACAGGACTTGTACCTGCTGGAGACGGCCCTTCATATTGCTACATTTCCTCACCTTGTGTGCTCCAACTGTTGTTTTCTTGCAGCTTATCCATGGACTAGCGCGTTAAACCCTAATCTCGTTCACTGGCTGTACCTCACTGATGTCAAACTCCCACCCGACCCTAAGCTGCTTCTTAGTAAGTATATACTAGTAATATGTGACTCGCATGGGTCCTGCGAATCTGTGATGGGGATTAATTATTGTTGGGGTATGGTGATAACCAGGCTTTAGAGATCGACTGGAGTTCGCTGGTCTCCCGACATCTGCCCTTTCCTGTTGACGGTCTTGTTTTCGACGAGCGACTGATGCACCCATTCGACCCTACCCACCCGACCCTAAGCTTCTTCTCAGTAAACTAAGTATATCGAGAGTCGCCCATTCGACCCAATATGTTAATTTAGAGAGCATGCTTTTGGCTTGACATTGTTGTGACAGTAAATTTTTTTGTGGTGATTCATGACAATGGATTGTTTCTGTGTCTGTGTTTTGTGGGTGTGACCGTGTTCTTTGCACGTAACTTTGCGTTACAATGTTATTTTGTCCGTCACAGTGGATGTCGTGACGGTGTGGACTGGATAGTGGACTAATGTTTCTTGAGTCGTTATAACGTTTTTTGTATCGTGACAGGGGATGTTGTTTGTGTGACGTGACAGTGGATGTTGTTGTGTGTTGCGTGACACTGCGTGTTGTTGTTGTTCTCAGGTGACTTTTTCCAGTTGTTATTTGCCTGTTGTCAAGAGAACGTGTTTTCTGTCGAGCGATTCAGACGATCAAGTGAACAAGCCACATCAACTGTGACTTTCAATTCCAGCAGAAGAGCAAGCCGCGGAAAAACAACTACTCCTGACTTCATGTGGAATATAACATGGCTCGACTTCTTTAAGGTAAATAATTGCTTAATCGAAACTGGATTCACTTATTTGATTTCGTACACTAGCTGAAAATGGTCTTGAGCAACGCTGGCGTATTTAATATAAACTTCCCAGTATAAATTCGATAAGCACATAATTATGCTAGTTAGACTGCAAAACAGTCGTATTTTTTGCGTTGGTCTGTCAAACGAATGCGCGCGGTCTTTGAACTCGCACGCGAGGATCGGCGCTTCGCGCCTTGCGACCAACCCTTTTTGTAGAAAAAACGACTGTTTTGCAGTCTATATGCTGGTCTAAGCTTGGAGCAATTATTGAGTAGTCGTTCCAGTTTCTGTCTATTTTGACGGTAGTATTATGTCGTAATGATTGCAAAGAGTGAAACTGTTGTTAGCCTCGAGCAATCCCGTTTAGAAGCAAACAATTTTGTTTATTTTATAAAAACAACTAATTGTGTAAGTGTTTGATTTCTGTAGGTGGTGATATTTCAACACATGTACTGGGTGACTTTAGCTGTTGTTTACATCACTGTACAAAGTACTATCAGCATCTTCAACTTTGGTTTTATACTGTGGTGCTTTTTCTTCTTATGGCATGGACAAGCACTTTACCTCCAACCAAGAACAAGACTGTTTAGATTGTGGAAGATATTCATAGGATACAATTATTTCACGCTTCTAGCTAAAGTTTGTTTACAGGTAGGGAAGCAAAATGATTAGTAGTATAAATTTCCGAAATCTCACAACAAGAGTCGATCATATGGCCTTCCTCACACTGGTCGAGCGCTCTATCAGAACCACAGGAGACTCGTTAGTGATACGCGCTACGATTGGTTTAAAAAACTCGCGCCACTTCAGTCAACCAATCAGATGCAAACCCAAGACCATTCGCGACTTGGGCACACGCGTTTTCCCGCGCTTGGCGTCGGTCACGAGTTTTCATTGGTTATTGCAAAATATTGCGATTTTTTTCTTATTTCTCCCGGTTCCGCCACCTTGGGTATCCCGCTTCCCACCCCCACTTATCCCGCCTCCCGTAGACTTCCTTCCCCTTTACCCCTTACTCCCGGGCTCCCGTCCCCCTGCTCCCTCCCCCCCCCCCCCCCTCTCCCCCACAATCCAAGAAGACGATAATTTCCACGCATCTTATTTCTTCATTTTATCATATATTTTCCTTCTTTTTTCATCCCTTCAGCTCGTCTCTTGTGTGTACGTGGAGTATGTCAAAAAGCACACAGGCTGCTATGCACTACAGCTCTTAAGCTTGTTCTGTTTGAGACAAGGTGGATATAAGAACACGGGTATTGGTGACTGTGTAGCTCCTGATGACACGGGGCTCGCTATGGACTGCGCGTGCTTCACGTTCCTTGTCATGCAGTATCGTGTGTTCACGTCAGATTATTTTAAACACGTGGTGCGAGATCACAAAGAGCAGTCTGACATGGCTAGCAGGTATGTACCCTGTCTCCAGCTTTTTGATGTCACAGATGTTAAGACGAAATCCATTAGAAAATCGAGTAATATTTATGGCCAGTGGACAAAAATCTTGTACTACGACGCCATACGCTTTCACGCTTAAACTAGACATTCATGAGCCATACCTTAACGGTATTTACCAAATAATATAACTCCACAATCCTTAAATTGTTTTCCGCCTTGAGTTTCCTCCCGTGAATGGGTAAGGTCATAAGAGGTGGCAGCCATGTTTCCCAGAAACATGGCTGCCACCTCTTATGACCTTACCCATTCACGGGAGGAAACTCAAGGCGGAAAACAATTTAAGGATTGTGGAGTTATATTATTTGGTAAATACCGTTAAGGTATGGCTCATGAATGTCTAGTTTAAGCGTGAAAGCGTATGGCGTCGTAGTACAAGATTTTTGTCCACTGGCCATAAATATTACTCGATTTTCTAATGGATTTCGTCTTAAAGAGCTTTGTCACGATACTGTATAACAAGTCATGTAACTTCCGATGCACAAAATTAGCTTGAAATCAAAGGAATCCTAAAGTAAAGAAAAACACCAAAGGGGTAAAATATGCTCTCCGTCCTCCCGTCACGTGCCCTGTCTTTCTTCTTTGAGGTGAATGTAAATTCATGTTCGTACATGTTTTTTTACGCAGGGGAGCTGAGTTAGTTGACGAGCATGTTCGCACCCAGTTAGACGCTGTGAGACGAGAAGACAAAGGAAAAATGGATAGAATCAGAAAATCGTGAGTTTAACATTATTATTGACAGGGCTGAATAACGTCTGCGCATGCCCCAAGCGCTTGCCAGGAAACTATAGCAACAACATAGGTAAAATGGCGTGATTTTCAAAAATACGAAACACTGCAAAGGTTTTCGCCAAAGAATAAGAGTTTGCCTGTAAACTTAAGCTTTAAAATCTTGCAGTGGATCCGCCTGTTACTGAGTGAAAACATATCTTTTGAACACCAGGGTTTTTTTTCTGAACACTCGCTAAAAAATAGCCACGAAGCGCCCCACGATGTCACAGTCCGCGAAGATGCAGAAACGAAGCAGTAATGATATACTCAAGTTTTCTCGTATTCCACGGCATTTCATGGCGAAAAATCTTCGATGTAAACTTTGAAGTGTTCAAATTATTATTTGCGAAAGTAGGAAACGGAAATATTCCCGTTTTGGAGCGGAAATAAAAGACATTTATCTCTCCTTGCCGTCGTGTTTCAACTGAAACCACACAACAACACGTTCGCGCCAAAAATTTGCTGTCGTTGCTGTCATGAAATCCCGCACATGCGCAGACGTTATTCAGCCCTGTCATTATTATTACTGTTCCAACTCCAATTCGCCACTTTAGGAACTGGGGCGAGCCGTATCTCGCAGTCGCTTGTGGGACCGTTACTGTGGATGCGTCGTCAAGCTGCCGCCATTTTGTCCCCAGTAACGATCCCACAAGCGACTGCGAGATGCGACTCGTCCCAGGTTGCTTCTCGTTTCTAAAGTAGCGAATGGACTGGACGATCCAGGTGCCTCATCAGTGCCGGCTGTCAGGCTGTCAGGCTGTCCGTCCTAACAGTTCACTGGTACCTATTTATACTCTTGGGTGGAGACAGGCTGACGGCCTTATGCGCCTTCTGGCGTGGAGAGATTTAAGGTTAAGGTGAGGTGGAGAGAGGCACTGTCTTGCCCAATGACCCAGTCCAGTCCAGCGCGCTGGCTGTTGTTTAATAACTGGTCAAAATTACTGAATTCTGATTGGTTCAGACAGAGAGCATTTTTTGTTCGTCGTGGGCAAAATTACTCCGAATATTCCCGAAGATCGCCCGAGGACTTCCGAAAATTCCAAAGTTGATCCCAAAACTTCCGACGATTTCCGAAGGTTGCCGAAGATGAAGAATTTGCAGATTTCTCAAAACACGCCCATACTTAGACTGAGTGTTACACAGACATGCTTATATTACATGCAGATCTCTTTTATTTTCTGTGTTTCTCTTAAAACAGGCTAAACAAACTGAAGCAGAAGCTTGCCAAGTTACACCCGGAAGGTGAACAGTATGAGCCACAGTCACACTATGAAGGTAAACCCTTTAACTCCGTTCACACTGACTCAACGGTTCAAGAGAATTGACTCATTTTTGATTCACTTTATTTTACACAAGCTTACAATGTAATATAGTTCGTCGGCCGCAATCCGTCTCAACTGTAAATTTTTAGCTAACATTTTTATGACATAATTTGCGCCGTGCGTGACAGAGCAAACCTGACACGTGATTTTTGTCGCATACAGCAATCTACTCAGGAGATTACAAATGGTTTGAAACTGAATCAGAGGAGGAGTTAGAGGGTGAGTCACCCACGGCAAGCCCATCGCACGATAGGAGTCCCAGTCCTAGTGAGCCAGAACGAGACCGGGGTGAGACCAAGGAGACTGGAGACAAAGGTATGTTATTTCTGAATAGACTTTTTTACTGATGTGGTGTAAATTTGCAATTTTTAGTGCTTTTCTTCATTTAAAACAAAAAAACACAACTTCGTAGAATGATTTATCATACTGAATTTGGTAAAATTGCGTAGTTTAGTAAAAATCAGCCTGAAACTTGCGAAAATATCAAACTTCAAAACTTTCATTATTTTTACAAAAAAATTTTCCAGGGACCAACGCTTGCTTCCTAGCATTTCTTTGTAAAAATTGGGAAATTTGGGTTCATATATTTAAACGAGTTGGCAGCAGGTTTTTACGAAACTTCGCTGACAATGGTAAAAAGGTCTCTTGCTGGAGATTTAGCTAAAATGAACTTGTTATTGCTGCAAAGTCTGGACAAAGCAGGATACTTTTGACACTTTACCTTTGACCATAGTATTGTTAAATCATTAAAACAGGAAACATTTCCCTTTTGTACACAGACAGACCAACAGAAGCCACAGGAGGGGCAGCAGCATCCGGGGCACGCAAAAGTTCCAGCAGCTCTATCGAAGACGAAGATGACTTCTTGGCTGTTGTCGCCCCGGAAATGCCCGCGGATGACGGGCAACCCGAGGGATTTATCAACAAGATGAAGCGTTGGTGTAGCTGGCTGTATTACTACATTGCTATATCTGTAGACAAAGTCATTGATGTGTTAAATGACATCTCTAAAGACTACCGAGAGATTGCTGACCAGCTCAAACGAGAGCGAAAGGAGAAGAGAATCGACAAGCTTCGTCGCGCTAAGTTCGGTTACGGAGGTGTTCGGGGTCGGCACGGAGAAGCTTCGGACCCCGAAGCAGACACCAAGGTACGCGTTGATATATACTTATTTTTTTATTTTTTTTATTTTTACTCCATGGGTTTCTCTATATTCTTCTGCCTTTCTTTTCTTTTCCATTGCTATTCTTTGTATGATAAGGGCCGTTTTAGACGGTACAACTTTGTCGCATGCGACTTTTGTAGCTCACGCTGCTCGCGTCATGCAAAAATCGTTTACAACATTGTCTGTGGCTACGATTTGCCGTAGGGTTTTAAAACATGTTTCAAAATCTTACGACACTTTTCGTGTCATACACGATAATCGTAAGCAAGTTGTAGGTTTGATTTACACGAAAACATTCGTGTCGTAGCCTTGTCGTAAGCATGTAGCATGCTTCAAATTAAATTGTACGGTCTAAATCGGCCCTAATCTCTCTAATGTGAACTCGTTATGCTACACTTGTGATGTGGTTTTGATACAATAAGCATTTATGTGTGTCTATACTCCACTGCTAAGGGTCGACGTAGCATTTTTAAAAACCCACTATCAATATTTTAAATATGAAATTGAAGTGTCTGTAGTCTTCTGTATACATGGCAGCCATGTTGTTCTACCAAGATCAGTGTACGTCAATGATGGATGCCTCTTAAGTTTTAAAAATTTATTTCGCCAAGGACTTTGTTATGGAGAACTTTTTAGGCAAATTGTTAGTTTGACCTTTTTGTGCGAACTCGAAATTGTTATTTTGTGTTTCCTACAATAACACTGCATGGAGCGTCGATTCACAGAAGAAATTAAAGTTCCATCACGTTTCTTTATTTTGAAATGTATCTTTCCAATTGCACACGCAGAGTTTGACGTCACGCGTTACCATGGAGGACGATGACGCATGGTCGTCCTCCAACTTGGATCTGGACGAAGCTGACGGAAGCGCGAGTTGGCGCAAGTCGAACATGCGCATCTCGCGTCTGACAATAGCGTTTGTGTATGCTCTGCTGGCCAACACAGATATCCTATGCTACATGCTGATGATATTAAATCACATGGTGTACGCCAGTGTGTTGTCAATGCCGCTACCTTTCCTGGTGTTCCTGTGGGGCATGCTGTCCATCCCCAGGCCCACCAAGATATTCTGGATCACAGTGATGACGTATGCACAGGTTGTGATCGTGGTGAAGTACGTGTTCAAATTTCAGTTTATCGACATCAATGATTGTAATCGCGCGGACGGGTTGGAGAAGAACAGTCCCCTCTGTCCTCCAAGGATGATTGGAATTGAACGAGATGGACATACGTCCGCGTACGATCTCCTGTTGCTGTTAGTTCTCTTCTTTCACAGATACTCCTTGAAGGTAAGACTGTCTTTCGTACACATATGTACTACTAACTTGTGCGCAACCCACAGATATGGGGGGGGGGGGGAACATCTTCGGGTCTTCATCGGAAAAGTTCGGAAGTCTTCGGCAAACTTTGGAAATATTCATAAACTGATCGGAAACGTTCGAATGATTGTCGGACGATTTTTGGAAATCGTCGGGAAGTAGGCGGAAATTAGTCGGAGGTCTTCGGAAATCTTTTGAAAATGAATCGGAACGTTCGACTGATCTTTGCAAATCTTCATATGGTGTTCCAAGTGCAGCCATTGGATGATAGTTATACAATGGTTATGTGTATACTGAAAAATCAAGTCACTCGTGGGATATTTCACGGTGTACCACTAGAAATCATTGCAAATTAAATTAAAAATTAATGATAAATTTGCCTGCTCTCAGTCAATCGTAATACAGTAATTTTCTCAGTCATATAATAAATGTCGTAACAATCACATCTGACCAATCACAACAACGCAAATGACGTAGTAAACCAATGAGAACTCCTAGCGCGGGAAATATGTAACCGGTGGTAATCTTCATATGGTGTACCAAGTGCATTGGATAATAATATCGGAAAGCGCTGCTGAATTTGAGAGGACCTTTAGGACATTTCGATGCTTTTATTTTGCGACTCGTTGACAATTTATTGAATCATAAAACAATTATCCTGCTTAATCTTGCAGAATATTGTCTGATTTTAGCCAACCCGGTCGGTTAATCCGCGCGATTCCGCAGGATAATATACCAATTTCGATATAATATTAAAATTTTAACTTGGCTCCGAGGCTTAGGGGAATAAAACAAAAGAAATCGAAAAGAAATGACATCGAGGTCGAGGGATGAATAAATACTTTCTTTTGTTTTATTCCCCTAAGCCTCTAAGGCTAGAATTTTAATATATCGAAATTGGCCTATACCACTAGAAATCATTGCATTGCTATTGTTGATTTGTGCGTGTGTCCTTTTCAGGTGCACGGTTTATGGAAAGACAAAGCGAACCGAGAAGAAGGAGATGACACGGATGACCCTCCCATGTCACCCGGATCGCCTCCAGGTACAAAAACCTGCTTTTCGTAAAGCAGTGTTTCTAGTTACTGTTACATGTAACCAGTGCCAAGCGCGGGAAAACATGTAACCAGTGCCAAGCGCGGGAAAACGTGTAACCAGTGCCAAGCGCGGGAAAACATGCAACCTGTGCCAAGCGCGGGAAAACGTGTAACCACTGCCAAGCGCGGGAAAACATGTAACCAGTGCCAAGCGCGGGAAAACGTGTAACCAGTGCCAAGCGCGGGAAAACATGCAACCTGTGCCAAGCGCGGGAAAACGTGTAACCACTGCCAAGCGCGGGAAAACGTGTAACCACTGCCAAGCGCGGGAAAACGTGTAACCGGTGCCAAGCGCAGGAAAACGATTTGTATTGTGTTTGCTCCGGATTTGTTAATAAAGAAAAAAGAAACGAAGCAACTAATGTACAGAGTTTAGCCATTTTAAATCCATGCAAGCACTTTCGAACGTTTTTCTTGTGGGAAACACAAGTGCTATCTTTATCTTGATGTTTTTCAGGTCACTTTGGTGCTAGTTATGGTGGCTCCGTAATGCTGGACAGGTCAATATCCATTGAGAGCAGCATTTCAACACAACAATCGCTGGTTTGTACTTTTCGCTTTGTACTAACGTTCTTGCTTGAAGATGGAATATCGGATAACAACACCGTCGCTCTAACCAGGGATTGGGGGTGGGGGTGGGGGGGGGGGGGGGGGGGGGGAGAAGAGGCAGGGCCGAGAAACGATGCTTTCACAACTTGCAAAGCGATCAATTTTGTTTTGGTCTGCGGTGTTTTCATAAGGCATCTTTCTACAGCGGGCGACTGAAACGCCATAGAAAACGTCAGTTCACGTTCCTATAAACTACTTTTCGCTCTCGGAAAACTGTTCGCTTCTCGGAACAGATAATGTCCGCAGACAAATATCCGAGCATATTTCCTCGCCAAATGGAGGCTATTGTTTATATATTCGTGGCTGCTTATATGAACAGATTTATAGAAATATATTTTGTATTGCCGTTTTTACACTGTTTTTACCGAATTTTTAACGGAATTTTAGGTGATGTCTAACTCTTCTTATTTACGATAAACTTTCCATTGAAAAAATAATAAGTAATTTTATTATGCACTCTTTGTGATCAACTACCTTATTCTCATAACCTGGATGCTTAGCTGTGTATTGATGTGGTGAGGAGAAAGTAGATGGTGATCACTGTGACGTTTTCGTTTCCAGGACACCGAGGCGACGGACGGAGAAGGAAGACATAAGAATCAAGAACGGTGAGAGATAAAGCTTATTAATATTACACTAATATTAGATTAATATGGTATTCTTTTCTCTCGTTTGTTTTTCATTTCTCCCAGTTCTTTCTAAAATTAATGCACTCTTTTAAGACATTTCTTGTGTAAAAATGTGTTGAGTTGGTGATGGTCGCGAGGGTCAACTTTACTTCACGCTTGTTTTGCTTCTGAGAAGAATTACAATTTCAGTTTATACCATTTACCTTGTTTGTTTTGTTGTTGTTTTGTTGTTTTGTTTGTTGTTTTTAGGGGGGAAGGAGGTGATGAACGGTTAAGAATAACCTCTGATTTGTTGATTCCCACCACAGGGTTCGTACGGGTCCTTGAAATCCTGGAAAGTCCTGCAATTTTGTTCTGCTATTTTCCATGACTGGAAAGTTCTGAAAAGCTGTATAAAATTCAAGGGAAATTTCTTAGTCAGCGACACCAAGAAAGAACGGTCTCAAAATAAACTAAATCCCGTGGAAGAAATTCTTGCAAAATTTGAAAAAGTTGTGTTAAAGAACAAATAACTTGTATATTTGGAGTCTGAAAAATCTATTGGAGTCCTGGAGAGGTCCTGGAAAAGTTCTGGAAAATTGGTGCTGAAAAGGAGTGCGAACCCTGCCACCATAGTCAACTTTGTTGCCACTCAACCCAACAAAACGCGTTCTATAGCTGTTCTTTTTCTTTTCTCTCCCAGCGGGCTGTGTTTTCCTGTGGCGACGTTTTTTCGTCGTATTTATGATCCTGAAGTTGGCTCCGGTGCAGTGGATGTGTACGCCATGATGTTTGCCTGTCAGTTCATCATCTTTATCATCATCGTGTTCAGTTGGTCTGCGTTCTCCTCTCCAGAGGTAGAAACATTAATTTATGTTGTAGATATTTAACAATTATTCTGCGAAATCGCGCGTAATATGGCCTGATACGTACGTAGCCGACGAGGCCGCATTTGATAACTGAGAATCCAGCACCCCCCTTCAGGACCCTCTTGTAACGTTGTTTTCTTCCTCTAGTATTCAGTCAATGTCTCAAGCTACTCGGAAACTACTTCTATCAGAGTAATAAAATACAGACTGGAGAAATTGTACGACTCTGGTTATTACTACACTTGTACAGGTTCCCACTATTCTTATTTACCTTGTTGTTTGTTTCCAGCCGAAGCCACAAGCGCAGTTCATGCAAATCATAGAACAGAACGTGGTATGTTGAATTGTCTTCTTTTCTTCACTATAAATGTAATCAGTTGAACTTCACTTCATAGTCAGGCAGTACTTACCTACCATCTTTGTACTCTACTCCTCTCGCATTTTGACTATAGGATTTAACGTTCCATCGTTGTTTATTCTCTTGTATTTACAGTGAAAAGCGCCCTACCGTTGCCACTCGACAAAGTTTTTGATTAATTTTTGACAGCTTTTTGACAACTTTCTGATGGCTTTCGTTTCAACTGGCCAATCAAAATGCAACAACTATGAAAGGCGGAGTTGTCAAGCTCCACGTTCGCGTTCTGACAAATGACATCTCCGCCTCCTACAGTTCTTGCAATTTGATTTGCCAGCTAGTTTAAATGGAAGCCATCAAATTTGTTTATGGTATTCTTGTTTCGTTTTCTTAACGTTTGAGAATTATTGCCGAGTCATTTCTTGTTTTCTTGTAGGTACCGAAAACTTTCCTGTACATGTTGTTAACACAGTTTTTTCTCATCATCATAGACAGGTAAATTATCAATCTATAATTACACCTTGTACCTCGTGCTTTGATTGGGAGACGTGTGTGTTGGACTCTGGCTCAAGCGGTCTGGGTTCGAGCCCTGGCCTGGGTCATTGTGTTGTGTTCTTGGGCAAAACACTTTACTCTCACAGTGCCTCTCAACCCAGGAGTATAAATGCTGAGGGATAACCTGTGAGAGACTAGCATCCCACCCAGGGGAGTAGCAATACTCCTAGTCGGCTTCATGCTATAGGAAACCGTGATAAGCTCCGGAAGTGTGGGTCAGTTTGCCCGAGTGCGCCTTTACCAATCAAACTATACATCGTACTTTAAAATTGTAGTAGGTCAATTGCAAATAATGATGAGTATAAGAATGTTTTCTTTTTCATTCCAGATATTTATACCTAAGAAAGTTTGTGATTGCCAAGCTGGTTTACAATGTTTGTTTGGTGATTTTGTTCCACGTGTTCATGTTTTTCATCGTGCCGCTTGTGACGCAAAGGTAAGGAGTCCCCAGTTTCCTTTATAGCTTTTCAGTTACCGTAGAATCCCGGTTATAAGCCCTGGGCTTATACAACTTCGTAAGGGTTTTTGGGTGGGCTTATAAATCCGTTCTCTTAAAAAGAAATGTTTAATCATGTCCATTTCAATTGAACAACAATGTTCATGCAACAATAACAGTAAAAGCTTTGAAACGCAAATGTACTCAGACATGTGGGCGGGCTTATAATCAGGGGGGATTATAACCAGGGGGTCTTATAACCGGGATTCTACGGTATGTGCATTCTGTCGCTATGGGAAACTCGCTTAATAATATCAAACTGAGAAATGCAAATAATTTGCAAAGTTGTTATATAGCTGTGGTTTTTTTACGATACAACGCACGCTCTAATTGGTTGATTCATGGTCACATGACAGCTAACAAAGAAACTGTTTCCCGCAAAAAGCGATGACTTTTTACGTATTCTCTAACATTTCCTTGGCTAGAGTTTGTTCATATATATTTTTTCTGTGTATTGATCTCATCGTGACATATATCCATGCCGCTTATTTTTCCAGGGCGTTTATCGAGAACATACCAGCAATCTTTATGTATATCTTCAAATGCATGTACTTTGGCCTGTCTGCGTACCAAGTACGATGTGGCTACCCTACAAGGATTCTGGGTAATTTCTTGACGAAAAGCTATACGCTGACCAGCGGTATTCTATTCCAAGGGTAAGTCCATTTGAAACTCAGTGAATTTATGCGTCAAAAATCGTCGAATCTAACATCATATCATCTTTTGCTACCTTGTTACTAGTTTCCAGGCCATTCCCTTTCTACTGGAGTTGCGCAGTGTGTTAGATTGGGTTTGCACGGATACCACGCTGACCTTGTTTCACTGGCTCAAGATGGAAGATATTTATGCTAATATTTATGTACTAAAGTGTTACAGAGAATCGGAAAAGGTAGGAAGAGCTATGCTGATACTACAAGTTCCATTTGGTAACCTAGCTATTGGCAAACTCGCAATCGCCTGCACAGGCACCTACCATCGATCGATAAAAGACTCTCCGCGCACGCGGTTTGTCTCAGTGCATTATGACTGAAAAGTATTAAAAAACCGTCAAACAATCAGTTTTATGGATATAGCCCCTGGGTTGTGCTAAAACGATTAGACTGCTTGCTCTCGGATTCTATCGACTTTGATTGTTAACTCGGCGTCGCCCCTCTCTAACTTCAGCTGATTGAAATCTCGAGCTTGCTGGCTAAGTGCATGTGTTTTACAACCTAAATCAGTACGCTACCTAAATCACAAGAGCTTTAAACACAGCTGTTAATTGAGCCGCCTTGGAGTAGGAACATTTTCTCGCATTAGAAACATTTGAGTTACATATTGCGAGGTTTTTGTGGAACTGTTACAATCTCATCCCATTTCTTCTTGATGTTTAGACGTGGTTCCAAGCTAGGGGCCAAAAGTACTGGACCATGAGCAAATGGGGCTTAGGTGGACTGATGGTGGCTCTTCTTGTGATCGTGATATGGTTCCCTCTTCTGTTTATGTCCTATATCAACTCTGTGTACACGAGTAACCTGCCCCAGGATGCCACGTTCACGCTTTCTATTGGTGGATACCAGGTGTGTATACCGCAAATTATTTTTATCCGTCTAGCGAGTACAATCGAACCTCCGCTAACGGACACCTCCCGTAGGCGGACACCTCTCGTAAGCGGACAGTTGGTCATGTTCCCAGCTACAGTCTGTATGAAGTGGACACCTTCGGGGAATGCTCCAGTGTCCGCTTAATACAGGGTGTCCGCTTAATAGAGCTATTATTTACAGTAAATAAGGAAACTGATCAATGTTGGGACCTTTGCTACTGTCCACGTCATAAAGGGTGTCCGCTTAATACATGTTTGACTGTACCTCTATTAAGCAGACACTAGAGCATTCCCCGAGGATGTAATGTAATGTCCTGTTTATGATATGGCCAGATTAAACACAGTTTTTATTCATTTTCAAAAACTGGTCACCTAAACTGAGCCCAAGTTCGCAAAAAATGTCATGACAACTTATGAAAGTTTTTATCCCAAGAAAATGTTAGTTTCTGTTACAAATAAAGTCAAATTGAGCTTCAAAAATGCTTATAAAGAATAGAAAATGGTAGTATCTTCACTTCGCGCGATGACGATATCATTTTTTTAGTAACAGGAAAAAAATCCTGGTATATTACATCAGTATCGATATAATAAATAATGTTTCATTTTTTTCACGACCGTTTTTTTTTTCTTTCTTTCTTTTTTTTGCAGCCACTTTTCAAAGTTAGTGCGCAGGAGAAATCTTTAAACAAACTGTCTGACGAAGAAATTGACAAGATAAAGAAGGCGCGTCCAGGAGGATACTCCGAAACAGAGGTACTGTTACCTTGGACTGCCGTATAATAACCTAGCTCAAGTTCTTTAAAAGCAATTAGGGAGTTCAAGTAAACTGCGACGGCAACAGCAACGAGAACGTTGCTAAACAAAAGGTTTAATGAGCAGTACAATGGCTCTGCACGTGTGTTATACGTTTTGGTACATTTCTTAGCCGTCCTCTGCAAAACAACATGCGAACTCGGCTCAATCAATGGTGGCGTATTTCAGAGCCGTCAATCTTAGCGGACCTCTCAGGAATCAGATTCAAAAGGTCACGTCCATGGGTTATGATCCATTTGGTTTGTTTCTTCTTTTTTTCTGATCATTTCACGTTGTTGTTTTGCAGAAGACAGCTATAAGAAATGTACCAAGATTATAACGCACGTGCAGAGCTATTGTACTTCTCATTAAACCTTTTGTTTAGCAACGTCTCGTTGCCGTCGTCGTGGTTTGCGTTTAAGGGACAAGCCCCGATCAAACGGTCACAACATTTCTATCGACATTTTTTGAGAGCCGATGTTGAGGCCGTTTAACCACCCCTCACAACAATGTTGAGAGATGTTGTGACATGTTCAGACGAGTTTAAATTCATTTAAACATTGTCTCAACATCTTCTCAATATTTCTTTTGTTCTTGAAATGTTGAGAGGTTGTTGAGGCCGTTTGACACAGCATGGTCTCAACATCTCTCAACATTCTCTCAACATGACTCCACAAATGTTGAGAGAATGTTGAGACAAATGTTGTGACCGTTTGATCGGGGCTTAAGGTCATTCCTTAGTATTGCATTGCGCATCCTTACTGCGCATGATTTCACACGTAATTAGCGCGCGCACATTAAGAAAATGGCGGCTTTTCCTTTACGGCTAAGCTCGCCAGAGAGATGAATCGTCGTTTTCTCGTAAACGAGTACGGTGACCTATCAATTTTTCTCTTATTTTGAGTCTAGCAATCACCTTCGTTCTATAAAATAAATATAAACTAATTTCTATTGCAGAATAATAAATAATCACCGGAAACGTGAACTTAGCTAATAAAAACGTTTCTGGAAGCTGATATTGTAAGGAATTAAGGGGTATATACAAGGTCCTCCTGTTCCTAAACGAATACCGGCACCCCCTTTTTTATTTCAAAATTTAAGTTCCCTTAAGATAAACAACCAATAGTCAATTGACTTTGAGTGTTTGGTGTTGTAGTTGGAAGCATTCCTTCAAGGCTATAAAGGAAGAGGTACAGTGGTTCAAGTGAAGATCGTGGGTAATTCGAGCTCAATCTGGACCATCAGCCCTCCGTCCCGAGACTTAATGACCAAGTATCTATCAGACAACAATGTTTACCATGCGATTCAGCTATGAGTTTACAAGGTGCGAATCACACTTTACTTGCTACACCAGACCTCTAACAGTGTTAATAACTTGTTCTTCCTCTCTCGCATTTCATTTACCTTGTAAGTATCCCTTTCAATTGCACCCACCGCCTTCTTTTTCTCCTCACTGCAGTTTACTTGCCCTTCCTTCCATTACCCTTCCTCGGCCACCTCCTCCTCGCCCCATCCCCTCCTCCGCTTCCTTCTAATCTACCAATCTTCCATTCCTCCTCCTCCTTCTCTTCCACATATCCTTTCTGTTTGATCCATGACAACAAATCCCTCCCCCCTCCCCCTCTATTTTTGGACCCTCTTGTTTACAGACAGCTTCTTTCCTTTCCTAATTTTGTATCCGTGTAAACAATGATGCCCTGAACCCAACCCTAAAAGTGGTGAATGTTGATTATAGTCCAGTGCTACCTAACAAGCTAACGTTTTAACATTATGTTTTCTTCCATATTTAATTAGGGAACCTAAAACAGCACTTGCACAGGAGACGATATCCGGTGTGACCCAGGTCCTCCTCGACAATGCCACTAAAACTCAACTGGCGGACATGTTAGAGGGAAATTCCACTAGTGATGACGTGTATGTGCATGAGCCCACTATACAATGTTTTATATACTTATCTGATTGAGTGCTACGCAGCAACAAACAATTTTTTTGCTTTCACTCTGCAGGTTGATTAAGGACTTGTTCCCAAGCTTTGTTCGCGTCCCAGCCAGCGGCTCGGTCACAGCGGTCCTGACCAATGACCAAATCCAACTATGTGACGTGTCGACTACGCATGCGCTCAAAGGGCGTCTTTGATTGGTGGGAGCTGACGCAGAAGAATCCTGATCCGTTATTTGGCGCCAAGGAAAATGTGCTGGAGATGATCACATTTAATGATCTGGTGCCACCTCTTCACTTCTCTTTCTTCACCGGTACTGGGTAGGATCTGCATTCCTCATATTGTAAATAAGGAATGGAAAATGGCGCACGTGTTTACATAGACTGATGCAAACACGAGAGGGAGTTTGGGAGAATGTTGTACAGCATAATAAACAGTACCACATGAAGTACCACATGACAGTACTGCTCAATAGCTTTCATTTGAATGGTCACACACTAGGGTTTCATCCACAGACTCAAGTTAGAGCCACCTTGTACAGCATAATAAACAGTACCACATGAAAGTACTGCTCAATAGCTTTCATTTGAATGGTCACACACTAGGGTTTCATCCACAGACTTAAAAGTTAGAACCACCTTGTACAGCATAGTAAACAGTACCACATGACAGTACTGCTCAATAGCTTTCATTTGAATGGTCACACACTAGGGTTTCATCCACAGACTCAAAAGTTAGAGCCACCTTGTACAGCATAATAAAAACAGTACCACATGAAAGTACTGCTCAATAGCTTTCTTTG
Source organism: Desmophyllum pertusum (assembly GCA_029204205.1). Lineage (NCBI taxonomy): Eukaryota > Metazoa > Cnidaria > Anthozoa > Scleractinia > Caryophylliidae > Desmophyllum > Desmophyllum pertusum. The sequence continues at coordinate 339,802 of MU826867.1, forward strand.
AATGGTCCAGACACTAGGGTTTCATCCACAGACTTAAAAGTTAGAACCACCTTGTACAGCATAATAAACAGTACAACATGAAAGTACTGCTCAATACCTTTCATTTGAATGGTCACGCAGTAGGGTTTCATCCACAGACTTAAAAGTTAGAACTAGGGTTTTAACCCACATTAAAAGTTAGACCCCGTTGTACAGCATAATAAACAGTACCACATGACAGTACTGCTCAATAGCTTTCATTTGAATGGTCACACACTAGGGTTTCATCCACAGACTCAAAAGTTAGAGCCACCTTGTACAGCATAATAAACAGTACCACATGAAAGTACTGCTCAATAGCTTTCATTTGAATGGTCACACACTAGGGTTTCATCCACAGACTTAAAAGTTAGAACCACCTTGTACAGCATAATAAACAGTACCACATGACAGTACTGCTCAATAGCTTTCATTTGAATGGTCACACACTAGGGTTTCATCCACAGACTCAAAAGTTAGAGCCACCTTGTACAGCATAATAAAACAGTACCACATGAAAGTACTGCTCAATAGCTTTCTTTTGAATGGTCCAGACACTAGGGTTTCATCCACAGACTTAAAAGTTAGAACCACCTTGTACAGCATAATAAACAGTACCACATGAAAGTACTGCTCAATACCTTTCATTTGAATGGTCACGCAGTAGGGTTTCATCCACAGACTTAAAAGTAGAAACACCTTGTACAGGTACAGCATAATAAACAGTACCACATGAAAGCACTGCTCAAAAGCTTTCATTTGAATGGTCACACACTAGGGTTTCATCAGCAAAAAGAAACCGGGTCTGACTTTCCTCTTATGCTCTGTTATAGGATAATTGGACTGTACGTGGGTTTCGTTTGGTTGGTGGGCAAGTTTGTTCGTTTGTTCTTCACATCCATATCATACCGTATAATGTTCGACGAGATGCCAAACGTCGATAAAGTACTCAAACTGTGCCTCGACATCTTCATGGTACGAGAGAGCAAGGAACTTCAGTTAGAAGAAGATTTATTTGCCAGCTCATGTTTCTGTACCGGTCGCCACAGACGCTGATTAAATGGACCAAGTATAAACGGCATTAGGTAGTATGAAGTAGAGTAGATACTTTTGTAATTTGATTTTAATCTAACTTTACATTGAAAACCGTTGCATTGAGTTGCTTTGTGAGGTCACTTCGTTTAATATGAATGGGTGTATTTAAAAGAATAAAAACAATATATACAACAGAACTTGAACAAGAAGATTAATTGAGCTGTTCTACTTTGCGTCCATTTTATATCAGAGCCGGATTGCAAGCTCGTGAAATCGTAGCTCCCAAACAAGTTGATAAATAGCCCTTTTCGCGGTTAATTTGTGATGTTTGGATAACAATACAGTTGAACATACGTTTTTTGTCGAAATAATTGTAAAACAAGTTTTCTCTTTTAAGTTTTCTCTATTAAAGAGTAGATTCGCATAAGCAACAGAGAGCCTCTCGTCTTACGATCGTCTACGATCGTCTTACGATCTTTACTGCAAACTTTAACTAAAAGAGTTGTATACGTAGTTCTTTTACATTTAAAAACTGTTTGTATTCTAAAATAGTTCAAGGAGCTCAAGGAAATCACGATGTTTTACAGCTTGTGCCCGAAATTGCCTCGCTTCTATGTTTACTGTATTGTTATGCAAAATGTGACAAGTTAACTGTGGAAAAAACTATTGTAAAAACTTCATAGTAAGAAATTAATAGAAAGGAAGAAAATAGTTAACCTCGTTCCCAGGGTCTACTCCGCTTTCAAGATGGCGGTTTGGCGCGGAGAAACGAGTTTCGATCATGTGTCACGTGACAAAATACTCCACGATTCATGGAGTATTTCGCCAGCGTGTCCCAGGGTCTTCTCCGCGCCCAGCCGCCATCTTGAAAGCGGAGTAAACCCTGGGAACGAGGTTGGAAAATAGTTATAATACATCCAATATAATTGACATTGCCACTTACCTCACGCATTATGTAAGTTTGTAGACAATGAAGTGATTTATCATATCATTTATTACAGCATGTAATTTAGTGAAGTAATTTAAGAGTTATTTATTGTAATTTCGAGAGTAACGCTTTCAATTTAAATCCCTTTCCACTGAGATACCGCAATTCATAGGTATTTTTATGAACTTTGATATTTCAATAGAAAAACGGTATTTTTGTCGTTGAAAAATTACATTCATATGTTTTCGTGCTTCGCATCCAGTTCTTCTAAGTAGTTATTTGTGAACTTGGATTATTGCTTGGTTGAGAACTGTATAGAGTGGTTTTTAATTGAGTGTCGAAAGTAAGGGACTGTGCAATAATTATCAGGAGGGGGAGGGGGGGGGGGGGGGGGTTGGTTCCCATCTTATAAATAGGTATGGATTCACCGATGTAATATGTACTTGAAATAAAATGTTACGCCCCCTCTCTTGAGTGACTTATTTTACCTTGAACCCCCCCTATCCTTGCTTTGATTTTACTTTATGCCCCCGCTCCTGGTAATTATTGCACAGTCCCTAATACGCTTTGTGATTGGTTTAAAAAAAACTCGCGCCACCAACTCAACCAATCAGATGCAAAACCAAAACCAATCACGACTTGGCCGCACGCGTTTTCCCGCGCTTGGCGCCGGTTACGTGTATTTCCGTCGAGTTCCCATTAGTTCATTGTGTTACTTACGTTTGTTGTGATTGACCATTGTAATTGCTTTGGTTTTGGTGTTACGACACCCAATCGAAAACCGCTTTATATGTTCACAACAACAGATATTTTAGTGATGTGTTTTCCAAAGCTATTTTGAAATACTTGAACACATCTTTTAATGCTAGCTGTAACAGTAACATTTGTCTCGCTTGAAAACGTTGGTTACATACAATATATTCGGCTATTTTTGTACTCAATCAACAGTTATATTTTGCTGAATAGTTGGTACAATAATCTATGTGAGGGGAACGGTAAATGTAAGAAAATATGGTAAATTGGTGTCTATTTTTAATAAAACTTCAGCGTTGATTATTATTTCGTGTCATCTTACACGACTGATTATTTGAGTACCAATGATACAACCAATCAGAAGGCTAGAAAGCCGTTGAATATTTCGCGATTGATACCGTAAAACCTCGAAAAGTGGGCTTAATCTCGAGAAGAAGCCCATCTCGAAAAGAAGCCCCCCTTTGAGTTTGCAAAACTAATCTCGAAAAGAAGCCCATCTCGAAATGAAGCCCATCTCGAAAAGAAGCCCATCTCGAAATGAAGCCCATCTCGAAATGAAGTCCATCTCGAAAAGAAGCCCATCTCGAAAGAAGCCCATCTCGAAAAGAAGCCCATCTCGAAAGAAGCCCATCTCGAAATGAAGCCCATCTCGAAAAGCAGCCCATCTCGAAATGAAGCCCATCTCGAAAAGCAGCCCATCTCGAAATGAAGCCCATCTCGAAAAAGAAGCCCATCTCGAAAAGAAGCCCACCCAAGGGTCTTAAATGGAAAACAAGCCCATGGGCTTCTTTTCGAGGGTTTACGGTATTATACGACGTAGCTATTTGGAGACACCCCCTAGAGGGGAAAAGTATTTAACTGTTAATTTAGTATTTTCGGGAATGCATTGTTTCTACTTTGAGAGGAAAACAAGATGTTATGGGCAAAATATATCCACGTCTGGTCAAAACATTCCTAGTTCTTCCGGTGAAGTCAACACGGTTACTATTCGTATCAAACTGCAATACACTGAGCCGGGCAGAATTTAATAGTGGTCCGCTGTGTTACATGTAATTAAGGCTGCGTATCTCATGTGAAAAAACCGTTTCAAGAATCAATTGACCAAAGGGACCTTGCCAAACATCGCCGATCTCTGTATCCCAGTCTAAATGAATTGTGTTTTCATCCCGTCTAGAACGAACAACCTTTCTTGTATTGGTCAAAGAAGGAAAACAGTCTTCGCTTTCCAACGACGCATTTTAAACATTAATTTATTTGTTTCTGGGTCGTGAAATTAGCCAAAAAAAATAGTGTTTTCTCTTTTCTATGAAGGAAATTAATCAAATTTCATAACTTGCTCAGCAGGTGGGAACCCTTAAATTTCAAAGTATAAATTCACGGAGTTTCTTTACGCTTAACAAATAAACACTACTTTACTTGCAATTGCGAATTGACTTTTAAATGTATCAAATAACCAGGAATCAGTTTGATCGCTCAAAAAGCAAGCGAGCTGGCACGTTCTAAAGAATCTAATGCAATACAGATCATTACAGAGTCTTTAACCGCACCTTTATACAGTAAATTGATACCTCGCAGCGGTTTGTTCTACAAAACCCACAAACGTAAATGTGATTGGTTTCAAAGCGCAGTGTATTAACTCACTTCATCAGTCTCGTCCAATCGCGTGCTATTTCAATTGTCTCATTGTGTTACACAGTGTTATTTATCGCTTATTAGCGCCGTTCTCCCGCTAATTAGCCAAAGAAGGTTCGTGGAAACAAATAATGTTTTTCTTTCTGAAAAGATACAGTTGTGATAAGCGGGTAGTGTATAGAGGCAAGCGAGTGTGACCTTCGCGTGCAAGACGGCCGTGAGTTTAACGCCGTGTCGACATGACTTCGTGTTGGGGGTTCTTGATATACGCTTCTTGGTTCATCATAAACTCGTATTTTTCCTCAGCAGTTGAAGTCAGCATGGAAGGAACAGGTTACATTACGTATGATCTTCGATCCAATACTATAGCGACAAAAACAAATGATATCACGCTTTCGTTTAAGACATTCCGTCCGTCGGGCTTAATGGTGCACAGCAGCGGTTCTCAAGGAGATTTTATTACGATTGAACTAATCCATGGACGAGTAAGGTAAGAAGAAATCATTTAATTTGAATTAATTGTTCGTAAAAACTTAGGACTAGCTAGATACTATTCGATGTCGTAGCGAAATACAGAAATACCAGAAACATTCTCGAGCGTTTTCGCGGCGAAAGGTCAGGGGAGGGAGAGGAGTTGTTCTGCAAAACGATATGGAAACAAATCACTTCCCATGCATTTGACAAACTGTTTTTTTTTCTTTTTGACTAACAGGTAGGTTTTTAAGTGCATGAAGGCTGCTTTTTTATCTATTTTCTCAGTTTCAAGTTTGTTGTCTGCTTTGAGCAAAGTTTGTGGCGCTTTCTAGGTAAACAAAGAATGAACATATATATTGTAAATTACGGTTTAATTGCATTGAAAGGAGGTGAAAATTGGGCGACTAAAGAAGTGAGATGTTTTGAAATCGAACAAAGACATTTGATCTGCAGCTCAGCGTTATTAAATACGTTTTATAGCATCCTTGATGACACATTGTTATCTCCGCGAATATAATGCACTTCCATTCACTTAATGACTGAGAGACGCAGATTGATTCTTAGTATCACCGACAAATGGTCAAATGCAAGCTTGCACTTTCGCACTTACAACATTTAAGCCAAGAATTCAACTTAAGAAATATCGAAGATCACCGCGCTTTCTTTCACTAAAAGCTTCATTCACCTGTCCGTCGGTCTCGGCTTTGTTAAAAATCTTGATGCTGGGTAGAATAACATATTATTGAATTAAACATGGCAAATACATAACAAACAACACGAAAATGTCTCATTCTTCTTCATTGACTAGAAAAATTTGTTGGCTATGTTTCCATTCGATAAAATTTTATGATGGTTGGAATAGGCATGTAAGATTACTAGCTGAAGTAGAGTTTTTTCTCACAGAAGTATGACCTACGGTTATTAAATTTCGATAAATTAATTACGTTGTATTACATTAAAAGCATCTCTGTATTACAATTTGGAAATTTCATCTTAAGAAAAAAAAACAATCTTGTTGTTATCCATTCAGGGTGAGTCTTACCCCAATAGGAAAACGTTTTTTTTTTCCTTTGAGGTGGAATTCTCTTTAATTAAATAGCGTCTCTTTTTGTAAAATTCTTCCACAAAAAAATAGTTTACAAAATGTAAAGTTCTCTTTGTGTTTTTATACCAAAGAATACAATGTGAAGTTCTTTGTAATGTTTTATATTTACACCTGTCCTGAATGAAACGGAGAGAAAAAAAATTGAAAGATTTCATATTGTCTTAAGGATTTGTTCGGCTCCATAAATTATGTCTGGAGCCGGCGGTAATAAAATATATTGATAATTGACAAAGAGGAACCTTGCACGTGGCCAATTATTGTAATAATATCAATCACAAATTTTCGAAACCTAGATTCGATTGTGTAACGGATAATTGTTTTGTCGGCCGTTTCAGAATATAAAAATGTCATTGTGAAAAATGAACTTGTGCCATTATTATCAGGTATGCTTCACGTTTTTTGTGCCATTGCGTGCGATAATTCAATCTTATCGACTTTAAATAAATATAAGTTTTTCTAACTTTGTAGATCGCTATCTCGCTCTCTCAGAGCCGGGCTCTTATAGAAAAACGCGGTCAACACTACTCAAAAGACCGCATATATAGTGAGTTGAGTAGATTCAAAGACATACATTTGTATTACATAGCCAATTTCTTGACTAGATTTGCGTCAGTGCCACCTTTTGAAAAAACGTCCGAGAAAATTTGCAGGCGTGCGCCAAGCTTTTTCTTATCTTTCTTTGAATCTACGAAATTAAGGAATAACTAGCTCTTAAATTTCGGAACTCTTCTAATCTTAAGCTGCTCTTTCTAGTGGTTTGTTTGTCTAAACCGAATCAAGAACTGAATTGGTAAATATCTAATTTCCCCATACAATAGAAATACACTGTAGAGGTCTGTAGAAACAGAGACCGATACAAGTTTTTTGAGTACTATATTTCAACTGGCCAAACCAGTCTTCTTCAGGTACAATGAGGAAAACATTGGTATACGTGTTATATAGTAGCTACTAACAGTTTTTGCGCAATAACGGAAATACATAAGACAGATAACGTAAATTGACAGTAGACAATAATATAATAAAAGAAAACTAAAAAACAATCTACGTTGTATCGGTCTCTTCTTCTACAGTATATTTTTCACTTGTTAGCCGATTAGATCTCACTAGTTGATCCAACGTACACCAGCAGGATTGTCGTCCACGGTTGCCGGCCTGCTTGAACATTTTGTCTAATAGAAATACGTTGTCAAAACTAAGAAGGAATCAGTCATTGCGTTAATGTACCACCATGCATGGTCTCAGATCTAACATTGAAGTAAATGTACGACATTCAAAAAAGAGAGTTACGGTTTTTGAGCTTGAATAGGTTTATAAAGTATGTGTCCGATCCGTAAATAACTGACTAGGAAATAACTATCTTGCGAACTTTATACGTAGTAGTCGCCAATAGCTTTTACGATTTGTTTTAGTCATTATTTCAGTTGATGGTCAATACAGAACTTATTAGCTCGATCGGTATCAGGGGTTAGAAATTAAACGGGCGGTATAGACCTATTTATTTGTTCTATTGATTTACCTACCGAGGGCATATTATGGTTAATACGTTCGTTAGGAGTACGTGTGAACATCTGTGCAGGATATTTTTTCTTTCTCTTTTCAAAAAATCTTGAAAATACATCTTGCATTCCAATTTACTCCTGGACGAATACATTTGAGAAAAAATTTATGTTGAACCCACAGAAAAAGTATCAATCAATAGTAACTCGCTTCCTGAGGCACACTGGTTTTCCCATCAGTTCTTCTAATCAATTAATATTCTTTCCTCGATCAGGAATAAGTTGTGCTACGTCTTTTTAGTTTTCATCTAATCCTTGGCGGCATTGCACAGTCATGCAAAATTATGTCCCTGCTGGCGTCTTCAAGAACACCCCGCTAGGATGGGGGGGGGGGGGGGGGGGGGGGGGGGGGCAAAGACTGATAAAAACAGTTTCTATGTCTACGAACTGCGTAATTTTACCATGTCCCCAATCTTCCCTCCCCTACAGACGTCGATATTTTAGCACCCACCCCCCACCCCCCCCCCCCCCCCCCCTAAATTAATTTGGTTAATTATGCCGTGACAATCATGTTGTATTTTTGGCCATATGGCGTGTAGATAAAATGCCACCTTGCATTGATAAGCGAATGAATTCACTCGATCATAACCATTTCAGCAAAAATTATTAGTATCGCCACACTTTTCTATCGGTTTTTCTGTAGTTTATCTATATGAACTACTACTTGCGTCAGTCCGTTTGGTCAGGGCTAAAGAGTATCAAGCTTAATAGTTTTCGGCGAATCTGACGAAAGAGAAAGTTTGATAATTTGAACAAACACTATGCAGATTAATTGTCGTCCAAGCAATATTTGTAAACTGTCATCTGTATTGGCAATAATAAATCGAGCGTTGCTTTCACGTACGCTATATAGGTACGTGCCGCTGGACAGGGTATGGTTTTTTAGCATTTTGCTCTGGAACAGGGTATACCAAAAGGCATTTTTTGGTCTGGAACAGGGTATCCGTTTCCCAGAAGTTGGCACGAAGATCGGTAATTTATACTCTGGAATAGGGTAGACGAAGTCTACGTTAGTCAGACGAAACGAAACGCGCAGGAGTATTAAAGAAGCTTTACAGCTACACGTTAGCAGTGCTGATTTATAGTTTAGCCTTTTGGGTTAGAAAAAAAGTCGTTAAAAATCCTCTGGAACAGGGTATCTTTTTTCAACATTTAGTCTGGAACAGGGTCGCAAAATTAGCGTTTTGTGCTCTGGTACAGGGTAAGGGTTTTTATAGCCCAGCGGCACACCCCCACCCAATTTTGTTGGGAGTACCCCCCCCCCCCCCCCCCCGGGCACGTACCATAACGGTAAACCACTCCCTCGCGCTCTCGTGCGTGATGGCGGCCGTTCAATCGCTTGAACACTGAATGATCTGACCAAAACCGCAATGGTGGTGGTCAATTGCTTCGTTAAACGAAACTATTAATGAAATGCTCGGCAACTTTAACGTAGAAGAAATTAAAACTGAAGTATATAACTCGCAGAAAAGGAGAACAATTTCGCGCAATGTTGGCGAAATGTTGCAGCATTTCGCATGCAACTGCAGCTTGTGTTCGGACCTTATTTTCAATCCGGAATCTACTTTTCACCTTTTTTCAAAAAATTATCCGTATAGGGCGAGGACACGGAACATTATATCGGGACGCCCAAACAAGGGTTACAATTGTTTGTGTTTTGTGGTTTGGCGGTAATTTTGCCGTCATGAAAATACAATTATCAGTGATTGACAAACCTTAACTATTTATCACATGGTTTGTAGACAACCACTGACAAAGCTTATCCCATTTAATTTTAATCACAAAATTAAACTCAGAAATGTCATTTTCCCCGGGCATTTTCTCCAGTAACTTTCAGTTTATCGTGTCGGAGCTTAAAAAATGAGGTCATACAGAGATACGGATGAAATAATTTTCACTAGTCTTGTTACGAACTAAGGGATCAAGTAGACATTTTTTATATCGCCGCGGTCCGCGTGTAGCGGAAGTTATTGTTTTGGTCTGACACCTGTTTCAAAAGTGTTGAAGGTTTGGTGCCAGTAAATAATATCGAAGTTTTGCAAGTAGTATTTTATTATGGCGTTCTCTCTTTTCTATTAAGCACGGTTACGTGAAAGCAATACATATTCGCAATAATTCAGTCTCTACTTATAAATAGGTTTTTTATGTTTGCAAAACTTTGTTAGCTGGGCAGTCATTATAGAAAGCTAGTATCCTGATATCTTTCAGTTTCGCAAGCGATTCATTGTCGCGAATTTAATTCGCCATTTGTTAATTGGGTAGAACTGAAGAAACTATAACTAAATATTAATAACCGTTTCGGGATCATGTAGTTAGCGTAGTCAGTACTGGTGTGACTCAAAACAAGTTCGTGAAAAGTAGTTTAGTTTACTTGTCAGATTTTGTTGACTTTAATATCAGTAATATCGGTCATAAGCCAGAAAAAACCGACGAGATAGAGTTGAGGAGAGTTTTTAACTCTCGCTCATACGCTCTCATCGACTCTCCTGCGCGTTCATCTATTAAATTTGAACCTGCACAATTTTTATTAGAGTTGAAGACAGTTTTGGCGCACTACACGCTGATAATATTTGATAAAAGTTGGAGAAAACTCTCTCAGGCCTTTAGACGTTTCTCACTGATATTCATGCAATTGCACCAGGCGGAATTTCGTCTTTGTAAAAAGAAAAGGCGTTTTTAGAGTGCGTGCTAGCAAAATTAATTAAATTACATGAGCGAAAATACTGAGCTTCCTACAAGTACGTGCCGTCGTAACGGATATTTGAACTGAATGGTTTTCCAATTTATTTCTCCTTGCTTATTTTAGGCCCCGTCCACGCTAATGCATTTTCGAGACGCTCCGTTTTCATCGAAAACGCATCAAAAGTTCCGCATCCACACTATCGTTTCCGCAGCGTTTTCCCCGTCCACACGAATACGCTCGAAAACGCTACAACAGTCATCTGCGCATGCGACAAATAGACGCGCCCGCGATGTCTGTAGCATGAATGACGTCAGCGTTTTCGAAAGCCTCCGTTTTCGCCGTCCACATTAACAGTATAGGGCTCCGTTTTCAAATGTCTCCACTCTGGACAGCGTTTTCAAATGTATGCGTTTTTGATGAAAACGCTCAGCGTTTTCGATCGTTGTCGTGTGGGCGATAGGCGAAACCCCATCGAAAAAGTATGCGTTTTCAAACGAAAACGGATACGTATCGGGACGGGGCATAGTCATACTTTGTCGCAGAACTCGGTGATTTTCGCTTGTCTTGCAATTTAATCGCGACAGCCGATCAGTCGCGGACTGTAGGTGATCTAAAGCCTGGTTTCCATATAATCGTCCATATCGCCCCAACATTTTGAAGCGATCTCAGGACGATCCGAGCGATTTTGGGATGATCGGATAGATCTTCGTAAAGAGTAAGACTGCTCGGGTCTGATTATATGTTATTTTGGCGGGAGTTCTGAAACAAAATGGCGGACGCAGAAAGAGGAATGAATTCTGGAATAACCTGGTGCATTCTGGGATAGATTTAAATCGCCATCGCCCCGGTCATCCCAATCAGGCGCCTGAGAGTGGTTTGCATTAAATCGTTTGCGATTATTCGCGATCGTCCCCGTCGCCCAGTCGTTTAAAACAGGTCCAAGCGATTGGAGTTCTGGCCCCTCTCTGTCACGCAACGCTAGGGGTGTCGGGAGAACCGATTATATGGAAATAGAAACTTGATTTAACCGGTTCGGTGCACGTTCTCCATAAAGTCCAGAATTTGCTCATTTCACGTTGTTGTTTGCGGAGAACGGCTAAGAAATGTACCAAGATGTAAAACGCACGTGCAGAGTTATTGTTTTAAACCTTTTGTTTATCAACGTTCTTGTTGGCGCCGTCGTTGTGGTTTACGTAACGCCCAATTTATTCATCGAATTTCTGTCGCGTCGAATGTAATTCAAGTCCCAGAAAACTCACTGGAATAGCTTTAAATCAGCGCAATGCCCAAATATCAACGTAGAACACGTTCCTTTCATGATGTATTGCAACGTACTCGATTCTAGTAATGCCAGCGAGATTTATGCGGCTTGATACCTACCACCTACTCACGATGTTATGTGGCCGTAATCGATTACTAAATAATTATTCTTGTTAAAGACATCTACCTTAACTAAAGTTTTTCAACTTTTTTAGGTTTACCATCAACCTCGGTAGCTCCAAAACTATTTCTGGGAAGCACACAGTACTTCTTGGCAGCAATTTGTCCGACAACAAATGGCATGAAGTCAAAGTGAATCGAAACGAACGTACAGTTATAGTCACAGTCGATAAGCTAAGGAGCCAAACAACCACACCAGGCTCCTTCGTCCGACTTGACCTCGATACATTCATCTACGTTGGGGGTCTGGATACGAGGGAGTCTGCCGATTTCGACGGGGCTATAAAAGCACCGAATTTTAATGGCTGCATGAAAAACCTGTATTTCTACTTCGCGGATATCTTCTATAATGCTATGGTTGACCTTTTTGATTACAACACACAAGGCTTTGTGCGTTTCTATTGTCCAGAGACTGGGTATGTTCCTGTTAATTTTCCAACACCTGATACGCATTTGAAGCTCAACAGACACTCCCCTAACAATTTCTCAGTGGCGCTCAGTTTTCGCACCTATACCAGCAATGGTATTCTGGTTTACAAACAGAGCTCAAACGCTCGCCTCTATCTTAAACTGGTATCAGGAAAACTTGAGCTTGAAATTCGCGTGGGAACCGATAAGCCAATCAAAATCAGCGTAGGTGAAGCCTTGAACGATGGAATGTGGCATGACGTCATAGCTGGGGTTACTCGCAAGGAATTGTGGGTTGCGGTTGGATGCGAAACCGGAACTACGTCACGAAAACCCGTGGTTGGCAGGAATCGGCGATTTTCGAAGTCGTGTTTATATTGGTTACGGAACGCAGAATAACGGATTTGTTGGTTGTATGCACCAAATAAAACTTAACGGCAATGCAGTGAAGTTGACCGGTTTGAGCGGCGGTCGTATAAAGCGGGGTGGTTATAAACCGATGCGACATTTCCAGTAAGTGTTTCCCAAATCCCTGTCTGAATGGCGGTCGCTGCCTGCAGACATGGCGCGCTTTTCGGTGTGACTGCGGGGGCACGTTTTATCAGGGGGTCCGTTGCGAGATTCCTCTTTATCGTGCCACCTGTCAGGGGTACAAGGCCCTGGGAATGGTCCAGGACGCGTATTGCAAAGTTGACCCGGATGGGACTGGACCCCTGGGGGCCTTTAATGTGCTGTGTAACATGACAGCCTCCGATGCCGCCAAGACAGTTATAAATCACGACAAGGAAAGGAAAAAGCATCAAGTGACATTGGACGCCACAGAGCGCGCCAGTCATTACTTTCAACGCATTTCATACGTTACAAACATAGCGAGTATCCGAGCGCTGATCCAGCGCAGCGCTAACTGCCGTCAATTCATAAGTTACGAATGTTACAATTCTAAGCTGTTGAATTCACCTATTGGTCCAGAGAATGTGCAGTGGTTTTCGAGTACCGCTGTCCCACAAAACTACTGGGGAGGCGCGCCGGTTGGAAGCGGTAAGTGCGCATGTGGAGTGACAAAGACCTGTGTGGACCCCTCAAAGTACTGTAATTGTGATGCCGACAGTAATGACAGGTGGAGGGAGGATTTCGGTGAGTAAAAAAAATGTCAACAATGCTCTCGCTATAAATCTGCGTTGATTATCCTCTCAGTGTTTGGAACTGAGCACTTCATACATCGTCGCGCAACTTTAATCTTTAATCAGATACTCCTAAATCAACTAAAGCTATACTTAATTCGTCCTCGGTAAATATTCACCAATATTCACTTCGCCTTCGGCGAATAATTGTTTTAGTATATACGTACCGTGTTAATAAATATATATACATAAGTTTAAGGCATCTTTAGACTTGTTGACTTCACCTTATTTTCTCTTGCTTCCTACTAAATATTTACAGGCGTTACAATAAAGGAAACGTGGAAATACTAGTTTTGTTCTGCAAGGTGGTATCTGAAATTCCGGAACATCCTCCTTTCCCCTCTCCTTTCACCTTCCTTCAGTTACTCCCCCGCCCTGCCTAATTTCTGTTCCCTGCCTTCCCTAAATCCCCATGATTCCGCCGCCACCCACCCTAATTTTCGCCCTCCCTCAGTTTCGCCCTCTGTTCTGCGAACTGTGCAGAACTATCCATCGTACAGGCGATGTACATTTAACTCATATTTCGCTGTGATTTCTCCTTGATAGGATATTTAACAGACAAATCCTCGTTACCAGTGAATATGCTGCAGTTCTCCTCTGATGCCCAGGACTCGTTCTTCACTCTCGGTCCATTAGAATGCTTCGGTTCCTCGGGACAGACTTCCGGACCAGTACGCAATGCGAATTTTATCTCGTCCGCGTGCAGACTGGTCAACCCACCCCCCACGGTTGACGCAGCAGCAACACAGTCAAAGCGCTGTCTTCACCGCCACTCCGAAGCCACGTGAGACGTCTCCAGTAAGCAAAAAGTCCACTACCACGACAACTCCAGGTAATAATAGAAATTCTCTATCTTTCCCTAAACATCACGTTACCATGACGACTACTATCGCAACGAATAAAAACTCAACCCTGGTGACGTCTGTTTTTATTCACGAAACCAAGAGCGACGGTGTGACAGTACATTCTTCCATTACCACAGGTAATGATGGCGTGACAGTGCACTCAAGCATCACTACCAAAGGCAAGACTGTCACGCTGCCTCCCGTCACGCCAGTTGAACCGAAGACTGCGCCCAAAGTGTTGGTGATAACTAATGGAAGTGTTTCTTACATCACGCGCATAAAGGGAGGAGTAGTGTACGATGCAAGGTTTATTATCTTGATAACGTCGTCTGTGCTGGCCTTCATACTTCTCATCTGTGTGATTATATTCGTTTTCCTGAAGCGTTCCGGGCGCCGCTACGTCTGTTGCATTTCCTGTAAGAACTGCAGGAGGAGAAAGAGTATCCCGGATATTGAGGTGTATCGTCACTCGGTGCGCACGGATTCCCCGGATGTGGTACAGCTGGATGAAATGAACCGTGGTGCCGTGGAGGTTGGGGCCTACAACATGAGTAACGGGCAAACAGTGTATCACTCAGTCCACCGGGACTCGCACGTCAGGAAATACGTCTCATTTTCAGCCTCTACCTCCAAACTGTGAATGTCACGAGGAAAGCAAGGTAACGCCAATAAAAAGCTGCACTTTGTAAAACAGAATTCAAACACCCCCCAGACGTTGAAATATTGTGGTATAGCAGGAGCCCATTCACTAGGAGCGTCCATCTCCCATACTTCGTCTATGTCACAGCATTTTTACAGACCGGGTTATTTTTAGACTCCTTTTTCCCGGGAAAAAATATGATCTCCTTGTCAATTGAGAAATATGACACGTCATTCATTACATCACAACTTTTGATTGGCTTGTTTGAATAGGAGTTCGCGGGAAAAGGAATCTAAAAATAACCTGGTCTGTAAAACGCTGTGACACGAATCCAGTCTAGTTGCTCGCTCCTAGTGATGGGCTCCTGGGTATAGTATATATCTTTAACTTTTGTGTTTTTCTCCATTAAATGTTTGAGATAATAAAAAAAGCGGTTTACAATAGGCCATTTCCGATCACGGCCGAGTTGCCGTTTGCCTCTGTTTCAAAACGAGTCCCGGTGCACAAGGTTTCAAATGGAAATGAGTTTTGATTTGCAAGACAATAAACGAGTAGGTAAAACTCATTTCCATATGAAAGGTTGTGCACCGGGACTCGTTTTGAAACAGAGGCAAACGGCAATTACAATGGCCAATCACAACAAACGAAAACAACACAACGTGTAACGTGAAAGGGATCGTTATTTTATTTTTTTTGTTCTAATCCCCTGTTGTTCTGGTATCTTTTTGCAGGGCTCTGTTGCGTTTGTCAGTCAATTAAGCTGGATTCAGTTGGAGCATACTGTGACAGAAGGATTTTTCTTTTTAA
Organism: Desmophyllum pertusum; assembly: GCA_029204205.1. Lineage (NCBI taxonomy): Eukaryota > Metazoa > Cnidaria > Anthozoa > Scleractinia > Caryophylliidae > Desmophyllum > Desmophyllum pertusum. Next base: position 355,307 of record MU826867.1, read on the forward strand.
TTAAGCCAATGCTCTTGATGTCTGCAAGGAGTGTGTTCTAATGTCTGTAAAGAATATATATGTGTGCTATGGAGCTGTTGGTGAATTACAACAGATCAAATGGAACAGGACTGTGATTGGCGATATAGCCAGGAAAACGCACATTTCTATTAGCACGCATTGCGTGCCTATGCGTAAAACCACCTTAGTTACCAGACTCCATTATTTTTGTTGAGTTGATCGGTTTCCGTGTTATAAGTTACTGGTTACAAGCCTCGCCTAACCAATCAAAATGCAGTCATTCTGGAGGTTTAAGTTGTGCCGATCGAATTTTGATTTCAATTGTTCAAAGTTATTATGGCCTGGTACACATTGGGAACAAATTATTATAATCTATAATTTTAAATTTTCTCAGAAATGAGAGGTTGTGCTGTTGTGTGAATCAAAAATGATGTCTTGGTTAATCAATGTTCAAAATTTTAAAACACAGTCATTAAGGACATTAACTATACTAGGTACAAACAAGAGAGAATGATCTAAGAGAAGGACTCCCCGTGCCCATGATAAGATAATGTTTTGAAAATCTATTATTTTTATTTCCTTCTGAGATAGCACTCTGAAAATAGCTCAGCTATGGACTGAAATTAAACATAGATTTCAAAAAATTATCATTGGAAGAGACCCATGTATGAGAGAATACTTCTCTTATATCATAGCTCCAGTCTCTTCGATAACTTCGCTAATTCACATATCCTTGGAGACCCAAGGGCAGTTAGCCGAGACGAGACGAAGTTAATCGGGCAACATCGGCCTGACGAAAGTTTACAAGATCGGGCGATCTCGCGCTCCAATTTGGTGAAAATAGAACGTGTTAAGAACCAATCACTTTCGAGAATGTTGTTATAGATATGAACAGCCTGCTGATAACCAATCACATTCGAGAATGTTGTTATAGATATGAACAGCCTGCTGATAACCAATCACATTCGAGAATGTTGTTATAGATATGAACAGCCTGCTGATAACCAATCACATTCGAGGTTTTAGTTATGATAAAAAAAATTAAAATTGCGTTCCTCCTGAGACTCTTTTCAGCACTATGTAAATAATACTATTTCTGCATTTCCAAGTTCTAATAATAGTTGAGTCTAATATGAAGCGAGCAGGATTGTTTCTACTTCCCCTGGATGGAATGCTAGTCCATCGTATTTGCACCTCACCGTATATAAACGTATTGGTACTTACCCTTCTTTCATATATTCCTAGTTTTGAACAGGTACTTTGGCCGGTATAACTCGTTGGGCTAGTTATATTATTATTGTTGATCATGTAATAAAACTGTTATAAAATTATTTTGTTTGACTTTTGTCAATGACATAAGAACTTAATTCTGATTAAAACACGAGTTCATAACTGAGAGCTAGTGTGCATCTCTCCAAAACCGCGAATTCTTTGACACGACCTATGCCCAGATTGAGCTATATTTAAAATAGATTTGGCGGGAGTTTTTGAGTCCCGACTATTGACAACACAATCAAACGCAGTTACAATGTAAGACATCACATATGTTATTAGCATAAAACACAAATCATTCTCAGTCTTCATGACGCAAAGTATGGATGAAAGTTTGGAATCAAGCGAAAGGTAGCTCGTGGGAATCATTGCTAAAAATAGCACAATCTGGGTATGTGCTGGATCACGGTATAATATATATGCACACCCTTGGTCATGAGCTCCTATTGTAAAAAGATGTCACAATTATTCTTACGTGTCAACCTCGTCCCCAGGGCCTTCTCTCCTTTTTTTTCAAGATGGCGTCTGATGGATCAGACGCCATCTTGAAAAAAAGGAGAGAAGGCCCTGGGGACGAGGTTGTCTTACGTGTTGCCCCGCTCCTAAATCGATGAAAAAAATTTATACTGATCAATCACAACGGATATACCAGTACGTAATAGTTTATTATAAGCACAGCCTTTAATTATACACGTTAAATTATTTCCCGACACCCTAGCTTTCTATCATTCTTCACCGACATTTTAAGAGCTTTGATAAAATCAGTTAAAGTTGTGTTTCTTTTTTTACAATTTTAAGCGAAATGTCTTCTGTTACACGAGAATTTTACACGAATATTCAATAAATTACATTACGTCGATGATTTTTTTTTTTCAATTCAAACGTATGATAATATATCATTAGTCTAAAGATTTTGCACTGACCACAGGGACATGTTATTATTCTAGTCAGTCTCAAAAAGCAGCCTAGGTTACTGCAAGCTTTTTTTAGCTTTTCAGATAGTTTCGTAATCTCTGCCATGCGTACTGACAATTATAGCACCTAATTCGCGCAGGCGCAGTTTGAACGTGCCTTCCAGTTATTACGGGTATGATCATGAAGCAATTCATGTCTTTGAAAGCCAACCACTCCTAGTCTCTTAATCTTGCTTGCCGTGGACTTGATATATTTTATGTTCGGTCAATAAAAGCCATATTAACTCATACCCAATACGACTTGAGCCCACCCGTTGCATTGCCATCCACACATCTTCCATTTCCACCGTACTGTGTTAACTGCCTCCCCCGGATCGACGACCGCTTGGTTACTAGCGGCAGTAACCTGGCTGGATATCCAGACGAACCAGCCGGGGGGACAATGTACTCACCGCGCTTACTATGAGTTCGAATGCACATGATAACACGAGGGAGCACAAACTTCATTGACAGCATAACAATTACCACCAACGCGACAGAGATCATGACGATTGCTACTGTAGATATCTCACTGGTTTCCTGTAACTCCCAGCTAGTTTCTTGATCTTTAGCAGTAGTTTGTCGAACCTCTTCTTGATGTCCAGTCCCGGGTATTGTGGTAGCCCCAGGTAACGAGGAATTCCCGTTTATGCATTCCTCGTCATTCTCGTTTGTACAAGAGCGCGTTACGGACGGGGTAGGGGTAGTAGTGGGCGAGGGAGTCCCAGGGCTTGTCGTGGTCGGATTCTCCACCATCGGGCAAGCATTTACCAATCGATCATCCATCGAGCCCTCTCTCGGCTTCGGATTCGTCCGTTTATCTTTCGTACGCCTTGTTTTATTTGCGTTCCCCCAACATTCCAATGGTCCGAGTGTAAAATCAGATTTCTCACTTTTCCTGTTGAATTCCAGTCCAGTGACAGGCAATGTGCTTTTATCCGTCAAATATCCTTCATCCACCCTCCATTGGTTGTCCCTATTATCGCAATTGCAATACTTTCCCCCACTGGCACATGAAGGCTTCTCGTGCATGCCGCATGCGCATCTTTTACTTCCCGGTTCAGCTCCACCCCAGTATTCCTGTCGCTCGTAGTCACGTGATAACCAGAACGCGTGCGAAGGTCCGCGAGGCGTGTTAAGAAGTTTGGAAGAAAAGCAGTGAAACCTGATGTGCTGGCGACATTCCTTACTGCTCTCGATCAACTGTGCAATTTGTTTCATATCAATCGAGTTTGAGTAAGTGATATAATGTTTATACTGCGCTTCTTCGATTCGTGCGTCTCCTACACGAGTCTTGGCCATCTTGTTGTGCGTTATGACCGTGTATGTTCGTTTCCGATCACCATCCGTGACGTTACAAAGCGCGGTATAAGAGTTACCCTGTCCTTCAGAATCAAGCAGACAAAACATACTCTTCTTCAATCCCATGGACCTGTAATATTCACATGTTGGTTTGTATATGGAAATCTCGCATCGTTCTCCTTCGAACTGCGTGTATTCACAATTGCAATAATACCTCTTCCAGTCTTGTGAACATTTGCCTTTATTTTTGCATGGATTGGGCTGGCAACGGTTCACCAAGCTGCATGTATACTTCAAATCATCATCAGTGCGTTTACTCTTCTTAAGATTGTTATGAGATATCTTTTGACTGTCAATTTGCAAGTTTAAAATGCAACCAACGAAACCAGGAAAGTCTCTGTTGTCATCGTAACCGCCCAGAAAGATTTTTAAGCGAGATCTATTTGCGAACTCTTGCATCAACAGGGAGTGATTCAAGGGTTTTGTCCTCGTCTGCCCATCGAGCTGAAGACGAGCTTCTCTTCCCCTCACGCTGGCGTTTACAGTATGCCATTCACCATCATCGAGATTAGAACCCAGGCTCAACACGATCTTCGAACTGTTAGGAGCTGTGACGTCATAAAGTAATGTGCCAGCCGAGAGACGAAGATGTAATTTGACTTTGATTGCGCTTCGAGATAAGAGAAGACCTTGTTCGACGTGTGAACGGAATCGGAAACTGGTGTAGAACGTATCATTATCCATTGGTAACTTTCGAACAGTCACTCTAAATCCAGTGTTTGGATTCGTTATCGTTACAGCTCTATAATCGAGTTTCTCGCATCTAAATGTCACCTTCCCGAACACTTTATACCCAGAAAGTTTGTTTTTGGCTTCTTGGATGAGATTTTTACCACGGAATATCAAATCTTCCAGACATCCGCGAAAATTTCTTGTTCTTGTCTCGGAGTATTCCTTGCGTTTAGCCGGCGTCAATCCACCAATGTATATATCGTTTAAATTAAGATAGTGATAATAATCTTGCCGGATGATACCTGAGACGCTAATGAAGTCCACTTTCAGCGATGCTGTGCGTCCTTCTTGTGTTAAGGTTACATTGTGCCAGCGGCCATCGCTTAATCGCTTCTTTGAATTTTTTATACGCAGTTCTCCTCGTGTGGGACTACCTCCAAGATACGCTTGATAACTAAAGAACGAAAATCAAACAAACAATAGCAGTTATTACAGATGTCAGCGGTTTGACATGCAAACGAGGCGAAAGGGTCAATCTGGCATTGTATTGGCCCATTAGCCTCATTTGTAGGCTCAGATTACCAGCCGCTGTTCGGGAAAATGAGCCAGAATGAAGACCGGACTCGAGAGAGCGGCGGAAATCAAGCCCAACTCATTTGCATACTTTTTCAAAACAAAAGAATATTTGACTGCGGGCTCAACTGTAATAACTGCTATCGATTTACTCATTTTGTCGCAAGATAATCTTCATAATACAACTTGTCTGAGAACCTCGACCCCAGACTCTCTCTCTCTTTTCCAAGGGAAGAAAAAAAGAGAGAACGTGGGATCGAGGTTGTCTATCTCGAATAATCAACCCTCACTCTCTGCCTTTTTCTTTCATTCCCTGTCGAGTTAAAAATTTACACCTTGTATGGGAAACAAGCTTTGATCTAATGGTTACAACAGAAAAGTTACAAAAGCACAGGTTTCATTACAGTTTTTTGTATAGCGATGTTCGTGTATTTCACTCTCTAATTAGCACATCAGCACATTAGAAACTTCCAGCGAGCAATATTTGAAATAATCGCCCCCCTTGATTAATCGCCTTGATACCATTAGTTTTAAACCATTTTAAACCAATTTCAGTTTATGCTTTTTGGACAAAATTTGCATTGAACTGGATCAATATATTCAAAATACTCTCTATCCACAAAATCGTGAAGACGCCGTCCTTGTTAATGGCTAGACCGAGAAATTGTCAGCATTAACCAAAAATACCTTGAATCGTTTATCATGCCAAATTGTTTACTCCTACCGTAGAGAATTTAGGGAACTAAAACGGATTACAGAACTTAAATTTATTTTATTTTTGACAGAAATTATGCCTAGAAGGCATATTTTTCTCAATGTTTGGTGACCCGTGAAAATTTAATTAAACCATGAGAATATAATTCTCTTGATTAAACCTAGTCATTCAGTCAGTTTCTCATAACACTGGGCAAAGATTTAAATTGTTATATTCTATCAAAATTTTCAATTGACAACACAATAAGACAATGATATAATCATTTTATGCGTTTTATATTCTTCAAAAAAACAAAACGAAAAACAAAAAATATAACAATTTCACTTATTAGGGAACCGCTCGTCGGTAACTCCCCTTTTCTCAAAACTTTTTTCTCATTCTTTTATTAATTTGATTCCATACAAATTTATTCTATTTTCTCGCTACCTACAGCGTGCAACAATCGTGTCTGGTTCCAACGACTTCCTCCACAGTTGGAAAGAATAGTATTTTTAATTTCGACAGAATTCCCGCTAATTGTATTATAATACTTTTCCTTAGATGGTGGTTACAGCAAAATATTTGTAATTACACAAGACAGCACTTGACCGAAAAAGTGAAATCATTGTAAACATATCTTGATCGTAAAACCCACGAATTTTGCATTGATAACCATGATAACAAGATTTTGAAATTTAAAACAAGATTTTTAATACTCTCTTGAACCAAAAATACATAATTTCAGATTTAGCATTTTTTTTCAAATCCATACATTTTCTAAAAATAAATTTTGTTGCTTAAAACGAGTTACATTGTTAGTCTATTTTTAACAGTAAATATAAATATCGCTTTGTTTCACTGGCTTCCCTTGTTATAGGAACTTTGCACGCAAAATAGTACACTCCTCAGAATGCTTGAAATGAAGCCTGAAATGAGTTAACTTTCGCAGCATGGGAAAGTTGAGTTTCCAATCCAGATATTTAGAAATTTAGAATACTAACGCTTCATTTTACTGAACGCTGTAACTTTTTCTTTCCATAACTACGAAAAAGCAAAATGCGTCCAAAGAATTAAGCACCTCAAATCATGGATCTATCAAGTTGTAATTAACGTAAAAATGAAATCCTTCCCAGTTTCGCTTTGTTTGCTTTCCGTACAGGAAGAAAGTTACGTCTATATACTACTAACTGTTTACAATTTCACAAAACACTCCCATTCACTTCAACTTGTTAAAAATAACAACAAACCCACCGCACTTGTCCATGGAAGATATCGAGTTGAAGGAAGTCGTCTTTGCCATTCTTCCCTCTACTGTACATGAGAAGGCCGTTTGGGTGAATGGTGCGAAATCGTAGCTTGATCACTGTTCGTCGCGGAGGATTCACGGCTTTTTGCAGCTCGTAGGTGATACATTCTTCACCGTGGAGTCGAACTTGAACGGCGTATGTGTTCGTCGAGGCGAGGGTGCATAGGAAAACCAGTAAAATGCTCAGGTCGCATCGCAAACCCATCGCGTCTTTGCAACATGAACACTGGGTGGCGCCGTAAAGAAAGAGAACAGTGAATTGAGTAATTACAAGCGGACAAACTTTAGTTCGCCGCTGCGGGTGCTCCACGGTTTCTGAATCATGCTGATTTGCATGAAAGAAGAATAAAACACAATACGAGTCTTCCCGCAAAACAAGAACCGAACTGTTTTGGTTGCTGAACTATAGAGCACAGAAGAATTGGTTGGAAGGGGTTTAGAAATTATGAATTATCCAATGAGATAATAGCACGTTAATATACACTAATTGATTTTTATTCCACCAGGTGTTTTCCTTGACACTTTTTCGACGAGCTTCATGGATTTCTTTCCGCGAAATCAGCCCAATGAAAACAAGCTTAATAACCCTTGAAAAGTAAGAGAAAATTAAAATACCGTAATTAAAGGATCGTAACATGTAAGAGTTGTTTAAACGAAGTTGTGCCGATCCGAAAGATCCTTTACTAGTGTTGGCGCTCGGAAAACGCCTTTAAATCGATACATATAAATATACTGGTGAGATTTCCCGTCTAACCCAGAAGAAATGAATTTCATTATAATCAAGACTGAGTTACTAATTAAAACATCCATATCTATAACTAAGACAAATGAGCTTTCATGATCAATACACTCTCCTATGCCGCGCTGTGTTCGGACCGGCTGTCAGTAAGTTTGTCATTTAAGGAGGGATCGCTGTTTTAAATTTTAATCACGGTACGCGCGAACTGAATTCAATGTTATTAAATGTGTTCAATTCTGCGGATGTAACTGGCTCTTTTTGCCAATAAATAAGTGGATATAGCTTATCATAGATGCTTTGTGGAGGTATTCCATATAAAAAAAATCCTAGAAAGCTTTAAAATCAGGACTTTATTTAAACGTCGCGTGGATGTAGAATGTGTGCGGTACTCCACTTCGCTTCAAAGTTTATTATTTCTTTGACTAGCCGGCCCGTATCCCTGAATATTTTATGCCAGAATTTATCTTCATTTAATAGAAAGACTATTGAATAATGTAGCTTGGGTGATAAAATCTTAACGCAGAATTCCTTGAAAGGAAAAAGGTTCAAAAATCGTGAACCCGATCTATTTAGACTGTTAACGCATTTGAAATGTATTAACATGTCGCAATTTTTTTAGCAATTGTGAGAGCTTGTCTAAGTTTATTTGACAGAATAGTTTTGATTTTGAGGTTTTGAATCTACACATGAGGGAGAAAGATTTATCTCTTCTCTCCTCGGGTTATTTGCTTTGCTTTGGTTTCTGAGCCACTGTTAAATAAAAACAACAAATTTTAACTGAAATTATTTGAAACTTTTTGAAATTTTAACGATTATATTGCATCATATAGAATGCCGGGTTCTAATTTTAAATACATCCTCTTTTTATAACATAAGCAATGGTTAAAATTGAATCTGAACGTGAATTTCTATTATTTTGTTTTTCGAAATTTTAATTTTCTCTTAATTTTGGAAGGGAAATTATATATATTTTTTCAAATTGCCAAGGAAAATCGCGAATGACAACAACTTGTAGTATTTTAGAATGCAAAATATCGATATAAAAATCTCAGGTATAATTCAAAGACAATAATTGTTAGAATTTTTTTTTTAAATAATAACTTTTAGGAACAGAAAATAAAAATAAACACTTTTTCTATTAGATGATTCTGATTTTTATGCACTACTTTCGCCGGCAATGGGATTTTCTTTCCACATCGTCGTCTCTGCATACAAATCCCACACGTTCTATAGATTACTATCTGCAATATCTCTTGCAATCTTTCGTAGCGGGCAAGGTCACAAAGAAAAAACTACTCTTCTGCAAATAAGGATATAATCAGAGTATAATAACACAAAACGATGATGAAACTAAAATTACATGAAAATTAAATTACCCCCAGATACCCGCATTGTGAATGTTGATCTTTGATAGTGAAACCAAAAGCCCTAATTTTTTAGGGAGAAAAAAACATTCAACTTTCGTCCGAGATGTCAGTAATATAATTACGTAAAATTACCACATGCAAGAGCTGATAAAACGATTTTCTTTAAATGGTTTTCAAGCCAAGCACTAAAAAGATGCAAAGCCATGAATTTATGAGTTATATTTGTGAGTGACACAAGGGAGCCTACAGATCGTTTTCACGTGACGTCATCAAAATTCTAAATTCAAAACTATTGATCCTACAAAGCTGTTCTTTTAGTATATTCTACACATCGGGGTCGCTAATTGCTGGAAAAATGTTTGTGTCAGCAGAGTGCTTCGTTTTGGAGATAAAGCGTTTTGAAATTTGAGACAGCCTGGCTCAACATGATATGAAATGTTACAGAAACCAATATTTTCGCACTTTTTGCAGTGTAAATACTTTTCCGACATGCTAATAAGTGAAAATCATAACTAAAGGGTTGCGAAGTGAAAACGCATGAAAATTTGAGGAATACAGTGGAACCCCGATTTAACGAACCTCGATTTAACGAAGTCCCCGATTTAACGCACAAATTTATTCAGCCCGGCCAGAATTACAATAAAATGTATGGAAAAGAACCCCGATTTAACGAACCCCGATTTAACGAAATACCCGATATAACGAACACAATCTAGAAGCCCGAGTGTAAAATCTACCCCGATATAACGAATAAATGTCATCACGCCACAGAAGATGAATAATCGACTACAGTAAAATATTTTAATTCTCTAAGAAAGTTGTCAACAGTCCATTACAGTCATACATGTTGCTAGAAATAGTACTGTCGTGGCCATCTAATCGGCTTTATCTTCTTTGTCTTTAATCAGTTGACATTACGGCAAATTAATTATTAACTATACCCCGATTTAACGAAGTTTTTGGTCAGTTTTCAACAAATTCGTTATATCGGGGTTCTCGATTTAACGAAACCCCGATTTAACGAACCAATTTCCCCAGTCCCTGGCACTTCGTTAAATCGGGGTTCCACTGTATATTTATTTCCACCTACTCTACAATCTCTGAATTTGATGATGTTTTTGATGCAAGCAAGGACGCTTCAACGTGTTCAAGGTGAAACTCTTTCATGGTATTATAACAATATGGTAATAGCTTGATGGATCATAACTATGAACGCATTTATAAAATCGACGTCCGAGTGCGCGGAAAATGCTCGTGAGCTCCTTATCAATCCCCCGGCGTGTGGTTCAGTATGACGTAATTATGATAACGATGATATCACTGCCACTTGTATCACGTACGGCGTGAGAACTAGATTTGGTATCCACTGGATTGTGCCAAATATTACCGTTTATATCGAATTCCGATAATAAGCCCCCTGAAGAGAAGACGAAACATAAAGTATTAAAATATGAACTTGCGTACAAAATTGCGTTGGGTGGCCGAACGGACACGAAAGTTTTCATCCTCGTTCCCAGAGCTCCTCGTTTTTTTTCTTAGCGCCGGAAACGAGTAGCCCTGGTCGCAAGGAAAAATTTATTGTTTTCATTGTCTGATAAAAAACGAATGCGCAACACGAATTAATGAATGGATGTCCGGAATTTTCGGACATCCGGTAACGGCTGAGACCAGAGCCTCCGTTTCGCCAACCACGCGACCAAAAGAAACAGAGGATCTGAGAACGAGAATGGCAAGTTTTATACTCGCAAGTGCACTGACGCAAGTTGCTAAAAGAGCCATTTGAATGCTGCCGCTATTAGTCCATTCATGATCTCACCCCACCCACCCAACCCATGAATACATGTGAACAGGCCAGACCACAACACCGGGGACTACGTCCTCTACTCTTTTAGAACAGTGATGTGGGTTCTTTAACGTCCCCTACTAGAGAAGGCATAGGAGACAAGGCCAACGACTTAACGTCACCGCCCAATGACGTGATGATCTGAACTGAGACAAGGTGTTGAACACAGTCAGCATGATCTTACCAGTTATTTTTAAAGACCCTGGTTGGTGGTCGGGCAGGGAATCGAACCCGCGACCTCCCGCTCGGCAGTCTGGCGCCCAACCAACTGAGCTAACTAGGAGGCGGTTAAACCACCTGGGTTAGGAAACAGTAGCCGAGCTGGGTTTAGGAACTGGGCTATCGCTTATGATGTAGCTTGATGTCTACACAACTGCCGCGACAAAGTTACAAAAGTTCTGTCAAATACGTCTCAAAATTTGGAGTTGAGGCTAAGTACTTGTCTGGTTTGGCTCGCACTTGACAGCATTTCTGTAAGAGGCCAGCTATATGGTCCTCACTAGCTGATTGTGACAGTAAGTTCACACTTGTTAGAAAGTAATGCGGGAACGAACGTGAACCCAACCCAATGATGATTGCATCTATAACACCTAACAGAAGCTCGGGGAGATTTTCTTTAGTCCAGTAATCTGCAGGCACACGATCCATTATGTAGAATAGAATAGTTTTTAGATTGTAAGAGGTGATGAATTTGGGTTGAGAGAGGTGTGCTTTCAAAACAGCTTTTAACACCAGCCAACAGTTCCGTACCAGTGGTTGCTGTTTGTTAATGGATTCTGCGAGGAGAAGTTCAGCCCTTGATGTAGATAAACGCCAACTTTGGGGGATTGAGTCGATGGATTTAGCGACCAAATGGGCGGGGACACCAAGAAGCTCACTCTGTTCATCTTTTGATGGCCACTTGCGCTGTCTGGACGCCCAGCTGTCGTACGGATTGAATACCTGGCCAGCTTCTACACAGAGGACCAGATCAATGCTCCAATTATTGATACAATTGTATCCATGTTTGCGTAATGCGACACCTTGCACGTCTTCTGGATATGGAGACTGCATTTCAAGAGGTAACTTTGCAATATCAAACTGCAGTGTCACAGCAGGGCCATTCCTGGTGATGTCAATACAACCTGGTACAAATCCTTCTTCTCTTTCCGTCATTTCATCCATGACTTTACTGACAATTTTCTCAAAGGACTGCATAATTTTGTCGGCATCTAAGAGGTAGTGTTCACCTCGGTATACACAACAGTCCTGCCATCTTTTAAGGGTAGCACCTTTGACAATAACATGTTTGAAAGCGTCTTTCATTTCATCCGAAATTACACAATCTACTAGAGTGACACCCTCAGAGTTAGCCCCCAAGTCACGCAGCACAAGCATGAAATCAAACTCGTGTTCAATGTAATTCTGGAAGTTTGTCTTTTGGCTTATGACAGAATGTTCTTTAAAGCTCCCAGTTGGGATGACCTCTTCAAAATCAAACCTTCCATCTGCTTCACAGATGCGTGGTAGAATTTCTTCTGAAACAAAAGTGTTGAACTGTTCAAGTTTATTTGACGCTATTTGTGTTTCATTCCATATTCGGTCTGCCTGGTATTGGTCCATTAGGTCTGATAATTCTCTGTATGGTACACCAGATAATACGTCGACCCTTTCTTGGGGACTGTTTTCATTTTTACTGTCAGCCATATCATGTGGTCTTGTTTATGATGTATTTCCTATTGACATATAGACAAAAAGGATATTTTGAATCTGGGAAATGTTACAAGAGGAATTATCAACACTTATACCAAGTTAAAGGAGCAGGTGCTATTTATATAGGGTATGGTGTCATCTTGAATCCAGATCCCACAAAACCTGAATTCAGCAGACTGAGATAGATCTGGTTACAAGATAATTGGGTAGGAGGCCAAATATCGGCCAATCTGCCCTTTTGTCGTAGTAGCCTTGCAATCATGCAATTTGTTTAAGCTATATATAGGTATGTGCCGCCCCAAAGGGTATGTTTCTTTTTAGCTGTTTTGATCTGAAAACGGGTATAGATTTTGAACATTTTGGTCTCAAATTGAGTATGTTTTGCCTGCTTGTCTGAAATAGGGTATAGATTTTTGCCATTTTGGCTTGAAAAGGGTAAAATTTTAATGGTCAGGGCTCAAATTGGGTACAGAAAATTGCAAATCTTGGTCTGAAAATGGGTGAGGGTTTAAAGAAGCAGGCGGCGCATGAGTGTTCAGTGCCATAAAAATGTGATAAGTCCAAACGTTTTGGGCTTAGCCCTTCATCAGTGGAATGTCAGTTGATGTTCGCGTGCTTCTGCGCTCCTCATGCGCACACCTTTGAACTTTAAATGGCATCATGGTGCAAGCCATTTTTCAACGAACATCAACTGACATTCAACAGACTTATCACATTTTTATGGCACTGAACACTCGCATGTGAGAACTTTTTATTATATTTTTGTTTATAAGTATAAGTGCCACGCAGCAAACAGAAATTTTCCATTCATCATTTCCAAAAATCAATACCCTATTTCAGACCGATAAAATTAGTACGTATCTAATACATGACCTCAGCTACCCAGGAATGGGTTCCATTTGCTCAAACATTTGAGAAGGGATTCAAATTCCCGATGTTAATGGCAAAAAATAGTTTTGTCTAAAAGCCAAACCAAATTCCAGGCCAGAGTGCACAAAACAGACCCTATTTCAGACCAAAACAGCTCAAAAACCATAGCCTTTGGTGCCGCACATACCTATATAGCTTATATAAGGGATTTAACCCCCTCGGGGTTTATAGAGATATGTCCAGGATTGCAAATGAGATGCACATTCCTCATGATAGGCATCACAAAGTGTCCTCATTTATAAAAATTCACCAAAACACACATAATTTTGTCAAATATGAAGTAATATGAAAATGACAAATAACCCAGTCATATATGAAGTTTTTAAAAAAACAATACCTGTGTTCAATCCTGGACATAAGTGGGTTTATATAACCTCCCCACTTTGAAAGAATGAATGCAGTTTGCCTAAAGTTTGTAACAGATGCATGATGAATGAATAAAAGTGGACACATGAACTATCTCACACTTTCTTGATGTTAACATGGTACTCTTCAACATTTTTGGTGTGTGTGGGGGGAAGGGGGGTGTGGCCCACTTCTTGAAACCCTTACCCTATTTCAGACCAAACTATTTGATTTTCCCTAGTACCCAGTACTATTCAGACCTGACCAGAGCTCCTGATTGATATTCTTCTCCCCCAGGGGCTGATTATAGGAGGTTCGAATCCAATGTCGTGCCCCATGGTCGTGCCCAGAGTCAGCGGTCTCCTCGGTCAGCAGTAGTCGTCGCCAGGTAAGACTCTGGGGGAATGGAATTTTTTCTCTTTTTTTCTTGAATTTTTTGATTGGCTGTTCGTGTAACAAACAACAAACCGGAACCCCAGATTTCTAGTATTCAACATTCCATTTCCCAGAGTCTAAGGGCCTGTTTACATGGAGGGAGGGTGACCCGGGTACCAGGGTCACCCTCCCAGCCGGGCTAAAACATAGCCCGCCTTTACATGGGCGGGCTATTAGGGCGGGCTATCATATAGCAGGGCACGAAATTAACTTTTTTTTCCAGGAGCCATTTGGCTCCTAAATATTCCAAAGTGGTCGCCAACTCCAAAAAGTTAGTCGCCAATTTTTTCCAATAAATTCAGCACCAGAGACACAATCCATTGGCATACATGACGTATTCAATGGTTTCCACATGGCTTGCAAAGCATTATAGGGCGTTTTTGTGTACTCAGTTGAGAGAAACTTTGTTGACGTTTTTTGGCCCATATTTCTCGTTATGAAAGCAAAACAAGACCAGAGAAATATTGTTTTATAACTTTAATCTATTGTGTGACTTTTTTATGGCAAAGTTAGAACTGAAAACTTCAGGTAAGATGTCAGAATTCTAGTCGGTGTAGTCGCCAATTTGGCGACTAATTTCAGGATTTGGTCGCCAATGTGGAAAACTTAGGCGCATTGGCGACTGTATCAGGTGCAATTTCGTGCCCTGTATAGGCGAGCTATCTTTTTTGGCGGGCTCTTGTTTTGGCGGGCTCATGTTTTGGCGGACTTTTTTATTGCAACGGTACGATTTATTAAGCACTACCTAACAAACAGGGCAGCAAGAAGAAAGACTATAGTGGCGAGTTTGCTGTTTTTATCGCTTGTTCCGCCATTTTAGCGGGTTTTCAAGTCAACAGAGATAGCCCGCCTAGGAGGGTGACCCGGGTTGACCGTTTACATGCAGAAAAGATAGCCCGCCTAGGCGGGTGACCCTGGCAAGCAGACAGGGTGGCCCGGGTAGGCGGGCTATCTTTTCTGCATGTAAACACTTCAGTGTGCTTTGTAAAGAAATGTATGAAAAGTTGGCCCTCCCAGGGTACCCGGGTCCCCCTCCCTCCATGTAAACAGGCCCTAACTTGGCGACGACCACTGCTGACCCGAGGAGACTGTTGACTCTGGGCACGAGATTGGTTCGAATATAGTTAGAGTCCACATATATTTTCCTACGTATCTTATGGACCCTTATGATTATCGATCATATGATTATCTTATGGCCTATGTCCTGGAATAATATAAGCTTATGACTTCAGTTTAATTAGATTATGGCCAAGCTCCCACGAGCCGCTTGTAGTTCAGTGTACATGATGTCACATCATATGTATATACACAGGATGATGTGCATCCTGATGTGCATATAGTTAATTTGTACTTTTATGATCTTTTACATCTGTACTTTAACCTTACCTTCTCTGCCACAAGAAAAGCTGTTTAGCTGATTAGAAATGTGTTCGCTATTCCTTCCCGGGAATTCCTTTGGCTTCACTTCGATCCTTCACTTCCGCATAAACGCCTCTGCGCTAACTACCGCTGGCCATATTATTTTACCCTGGGGTGGACTGGGACTGGCCTCTTGTTGAAACCACAGGAAGCCCAGGCTCACGATTTGACTAAATGATGGAAAAATAGAAAGGGAAGGGAGGAGGGGAAGCGCGATCGGCGGGAGGGAGTACTTCCTCCCACGATCGCGCTCGCCGAACTCCCCTCCCTCCCCTTTCTACGCCTATATATTGTATGGAGAATAGACAGCGAGTCAAAAGGGGAAGAAGAAGGTTGGACTTTCTTGCTCGAATATTGGGGGGGGGGGGGGGGGGGGGGGGGGATTTATACAGGAAAAGATCCCTTCAGCCACCCATGAGACATGATTGGTAACTATGGTAACGTGAGAGAAGATTGGAACACGAAAGATCTAATCATACATTGTACCTTTATTTGTCAATAAAGACTTTGAAGCCGCCGTAGAATATTTACAACATATGATTTATTATTATTTGCGGTTTTCTATTATAATAAGGTCGACAGTTGAACGCGAGTAATCTGATCAACAGTGGAGGTCAGTGGACAACGAAAATATTAGAACGAATAATTATTATAAATAACTCGCAGAACCTCTCGAAGGTAGGGGTGAGGTGCATTTCTTGGAGGGAGGGGTTAGGAGTTCTTCTGAGAGTCGGTCTGTATAATTTTCGCTTTAAATAGTGTTGGTAATCTATATACCCGTTCATGTTCAGTTTCTGTTTGTATATTCTGTGTGGCGTTCCGTTACAGCAAACAAAACCATACGGATTGTACATGTTCTCACTAAATAACCAAATGACTGACCATGTTTTTGGTCTGACCAAGAAAAAGTGGTTACAAGGCCGGGTATCACCGGTTACATATCATAGGTATCATAGGTTACATCTATATTTACATTTATATTTACATTGCAAAAAATCGTAATGAAGTGTTATTTAATTCCCTGCTGCGTCAAGATTCAGGGAGGAGCTTTTGAAACTGAGATCGTGCCGCTTGCCGTTTCACATTGTAGATGACGGATTTTCACTCCCATGCATTGTATATAAGCTTTATATTCATGCACCATTGACTGGCACTAAACAAATTTATAACTAAATTTATAGCTTTAGTTTTTGGTCCTGTGACCCTCTTATCCTCAAGTTTTACTACTCTAAAAGTCCTTTCCAATATTATTTTCCCATAATATTATGTTAGTTTCTTCGTTGCAGCCGCTATTAAAACTTAAAACCCTATCTTCCTAAAACCAAATCGTTCCTTCCCACAAGCTGATGTCGTCACTACCTTTTGACGCCACAGACTTAGCTTTTAGTTAAAGATATTACAATACATGTACATTGTTATATGACCGTTATACCGTTCAACTAAACCCTGTAAGCTGAGTTAAGGGTTCCTGTCCATGACGCCATATTAATTCGGCATATTACGTGTTTTCATTCCTTAGTAAATTCACACTTCTCTCAAAACTCGAAAATGTGACCCTCAGCCAGAAAGAAGGTATTGGCAGTGGACACACCTTTTCTAATAATGAACATGTGGACACCTATCTTGCCTTCAGTCAAGTTACTGCGTCAACCGGGTAGAATTTGCACCTCTTAGGGGTGAAAATGCATTCGAGCCACACCCACAAATCAAAATTTTGGTACCTTTTAGGCGTTCCTTTCAAAATTTCCGACGATCACACATGTCACTTTGGTATGGAAGTTCACCTCTAGCCGCATCATAAACAAATGAGTCCGTCTAATTAACACCGAACTGAATCGCTAGTTCCTCATTCAATCGCCAACATGAATCTTCGGCGCTCCAACAAATTTACAAGGAAAAGGAGATTTGTACTTACGATTGATTCTATCAAATACAATAAGCAACACAATAACAGTTATTAATCCCACAGTTATCATGACAATAGCCGTAGTTGACAGCGCGGGTCCTTCATCTTCATCCACACTGGTCTCCAGTGTTGTTTCGTTCGCTTGCAGGGAAGTGTTCTGGCTGAAATTTCCATGATCCACATTTCCAGTAATGGTCGTATTGTTTTCTACAGTGTTTGAGACGTTTTGGCATTGTGGCGAAGTTGTTTTTGCAGTGACACAAGATATGTTATCAGGTGACTTTAGAGTCGGCCGTGGGGTTGTGTTAACGGGGGTAGATTCTCTTAATTGTTTCTCCATCTTTGTCACGCTAGGGCATGCCCTCGTTAATCGATTATCGATTTCGTTTCCTCTTCGTTTTTCGTCCATGATTTGTTCTGATCGTTCATCGTCGTTATTTCCCCAGCATTCCAAGGGTCCAAGTGTGAAGTCCGATCTTTTACTTTTCTTGTTAAAAAGAAGCGCAGTGACCGGTAGAGTGTTTTTGTCTTGTAAATACCCCGCATCCACTCGCCAAATCCTATCCCTGACGTCGCAGTTGCAGAATTTCGCACTTCCTGCACAGGAGGGGGGCTCTGTCATTCCACAAGCGCACTTGCTACTTCCGGGTTCGGCTCCACCCCAGTAATGTTGCATATGACGATCACGTGATAACCAAAACGCATGTGAAGGTCCGCGAGGCGTGTTAAGAAGCTTAGAGCCAAAGCAGTGGAATCTTATGTACTGGCGGCAGTGCTTGCTCTTTTGAATCAATGCTTTGATTTGATCCATTCTAGCGGAGCCAGTGTATGTTATTTCATGTTTGTAAAAGGCACCAGTTAGTTTCGCGTTTCCGACTGGCGTTTCCGTCATTTTATTGTGCGTTATGATCGTGTACGTTCGTGATGTACTCGTTACGTTTCGCGCTGAGCTCGTTACGTTGCAAAGTGCTGTATAAGGGTTTCCTGCTCCCTTGGAATCCAACAGACATAACGCGCTGGTATGCAGTCCCATGGCCCTGTAGTGCTCACATGTTGGCTTGTAAACAGACATTTCGCAGATTTGACCTTCATAATGTGTGTGATCACAGTTACAATAGAACTGCTTCCAGTCTTGCGAACACCTTCCTTCGTTCTTGCATGGATTGGGGTCGCAGTAGTTATCCAAACGACAAGATCTCATCACTGCACTCTGGACATTTCTGCTTTTGCTTAAATCTTTTAAAGTAATTTCACGATTTTGTATTTTTAAATCCAAGATACATCCAACAAAACCCAATACTGTCGTCTCTCTTCTACTTTCTTTTCCAAGAAAAATCTTTGGTCGAGGCTTGTTCGGGGATCCCATAATCAACAAAGTGTAATTAACGGGCTTAGTTTTTACCTGTCCATCAAGCGCAAGACGAATTTCTGAGCCCGCAAGACTTGCTGTCAATTTATGCCATTCGCCATCATCAAGGTTAGAACCTAGTCTTAGCTCTGTTTTATACCCGTGGATAGAAGTGACGTCAAAGACTAGGACACTGTTAGAGAGTAGAAGATGTAACTTTAGTTTTGGGGCGATGAATGAAATAAGAAGACCTTCTTTGATCAGGGTACGGAATTGCAAACTCGTAGTGAAGAAAGAGTTGGTAGCGCTCATTCCTCGATAGGGTATCCTCACACTTAAATTCGGATTAGTGCTAGAAATAATGTGATTTGCTTTAGATCTACACTTAAATGAAACTTGCCCATGGATTGTGAAATCATTAATATTTATACCAGTCATTGCGGCTGGCAGAATACTTGTACTGCCATACTTAACATCTCCAAGGCAACCATGGAAATTTCTTGTCGCTGTCACGCGAAAGCGCTGGTAACTTTCGGCGCTCATTCCACCAACGTAAAGAACATCGTCCAAGTCGAGGTCTTTGTAATCTCCTTGAAATATGTTTGATGCAACGATCTTGTCAACACAGAGTACAGACTTTCGTCCTTCTCTAGTGAGAGTAACGCTGTGCCATTTGTCATCATTTAAGTAATTTCTTGGGGAGTTGATTGTGGAAATACCACCCTGGTGGCTTCCACCAAGATATGAAGAATAACTGAATAAGAAAGGAAAGAAATGGAATAATGTCCAGCTTCTCAAACTCATTAATAATTCATCAAGTTAGGTGATTCCATCGAAATAAAAGTTGCAATAGAAAGTTTCTGAAACTTTCCCTAGTTGAACATTGCGATCATAATGTTTCAAAATATAGAATAAAAATAATAGGTCACAATTACCGCGAAAGAGAAATAATCGACTAAAAATACCTCATATTCCTTACAAAATTAACCAAAAACACGTATTTTTTCACGTTTCCAGTGATTATTAACTTTTCTGCAATAGTAATTGGTCTATACTCCTTGTATAGAAAGAAGATGGTTACTAGGGCTTAAAATATGCGAAAAAATGATAGGTCACTGTGCTCGTTTACGAGAAAACGATCATTTACATATGATCGCAACGATCGCAACGATCGCAGTCACAACGATCGCAAGAGTGGTTTTCATATGATCGCAACGATCGCAACGATCGCTGCGATCGCTGGCCTTAATTTTGGGAGCTCTAAATCAAGATTGAGGTATGAACCAACATTTCTAATTCGTATGGACGGACTTAAAACCGAATCCCTTTTGTAATTTATTTTAAAGCGAAAAATAATCAGTAAACCTGACACTGGACTAACACCAAAATAATCAAATCAATTGGTTAAACCTATAGGAGAGAACTCCAGAATCATTTTGAGAATCAATTCATTTGTACAGCCTATTACATTCAACGATTGCTCATACAATATGCAGTAATAGAAACACAATTCCTTTCTTTCATCTCCCTTTATCGACCTATGGTTCTAATACATACATTTTGTTATCGCTGAAAATCTCGAAAAATGACGTTTTGGAAGTTTTAGAGTTGAAGAAACTGCGATACTCGATACAAGTCCGTGGAAGCCATTTAAAATCGGATTTTCTTTCACGAAAGCCCTTGAAATGCAACTGTTGTTTTCAAAACATAAAATTGTATTCGTTTTTATAAATTCGTGTTTTTAGTGCGAATATATTTCTGTTAATTGATTATAATACTTTCCTGCGGTTGGTGGTTGGAAAAAAGTTTCACAATTACCTTTTCTATAAAAATATTTTGAAATATTTTCCAGAAATGTGTAAATATAACATTCAAATACAGAATGAATATTGACCTTATTCCGACATAACTGAACTCCGAGCATCCACAAACTACTAACCAAGCGTTGTGTGGGAAAAAAGCTAAAAAATCATGATAGTTGTTTTAACTTTTGGCGAAAACATTGAAAGCAAATAAAATTCAGTTCATCACGATCACTGATACCATTTTTGTTTTTACTTCAAAACAAAACATCTTTTATCACAGAAATCACGAGATCTACCCAAGCAACTGATCAGCTAAATTTGAACTATATTGAATCAACACATTACTAGATTCTTCAAAAATTGATGATCACGAAGGTGAACGTCAACTGAGATAGTCTTTTGGGTGTACAAGCACGTAATATTTGATTGACTGGACTGAGAGGCGGCTTTAAAATACATTTCATTTGACTATTTTTAACATGTTCAACAGACTTAAAAATAGCCTGCGTGGCAGGCGTAGAAAGGGGAGGGAGGGGAGTTCGGCGAGTGCGAAGCGCGAGGAGTCGGAGTGCGAAGCCGATCAGTTAAGATTCCCGCCGATCGCGCGGCGCTTCGCGCTCGAACTCCCCTCCTCCTTCCCCTTTATACGCCTGCCACGCAGGCTAACTTAAAAACTAGCCAATACAACTTGAGATAAAAGACGTTTCATGAAAATAATCTAAACTGGTCTCGATACGGCACCACTGGAATTTAAAAGCAACTGCTACGTTTTCCACTCCTTGCACTGATAATTCTTTAACTTTTACTTACTGTAATCTTCCCTGGACGATCTCCAGCCGCAAAAAGTGTCCCTTCGTTCCTTTACTGAACACAAGAAGGCCATTTGGGTGGATAGTCCGGAACCTTAACTGTACAATCGACTGTCGAGGGTTGGTTGGTATTGATTTTAAATCAAAAGAAATAAATGCATCGCCATTGAGAGCAACTGGTGTGCCAAGTATCTCCTTTACAATAAAAACTACCAAGTAGAGAATACTCTTCATTGTTGACTTCAGGAAACGTAGAGTTAAGACCAAGACAAATAGTTGTTTTGAGAAATAACAGAAGCAAATTGCATATTTATAGTTAAGACTACAGGGGAGGTCGAACGCGGGAAGTCGCCCGACCGCAGCATAAGATAATTGAACAGAAATGATTTGCTTAATGGAATTTTTCGCTAATAGCTTTGGGCTTCGCACGCAATTTGTGTCAAGATGGTTTGGCCGGGGTTTGGCTGGTAAACTGAAGCTGCATGTCGTCTCTCAAGTAATCGTTAGAAGACAATATGGGGGAAAGGAAATTTAATAAAGGATCCTTCTGTTTCTTTAGAATCAAATCCTTGTGAGGGTGGGTGTAATCTTTTCCCTCGATTTTTTAAAAATGGGCCCCGTTACATGACGGTATAATTAACATTTAGACTATGAACTCGAATTCTCTATAACTGAGCAACTATAACAGTACGTATATGCCAGACAAAACAGGACCAAACACTACTTTTTCTATAAGAAATCCCCGTGGTCTATAAAATGCTACAAGACTCAGAAAATATGACACTTAGAAAACTATTATATTTAATTATTACATCACAAATTAACGGGGATACAGTTACCTAAACACACGCGCGATAATTACATCATGATGAGCAATCAGCGATAATACGATGGAAGATTGAACCAATGACATCCACGGATTTATGAAAGACCGCGGTACATTTCAGCTAATTGGCAATATCTAACATGCGCAAAAAATAGAAAACCACACTCAACTTGATAGCAGGTTCTCAAATTGATGATTTAACCAAAATAATACGTTCGTGCAAGAGGTCTATCTAGTATTTAAACTTAATCCGGCCAGGCTAGCAGCGAGGCCTGGGACCTAGTATACATGATTGCACATTCAGGAAATTTGGCCGAGCGAGACTAAGTACTGGTTTGTTTAAAATAAACATGGCGGACGATGGCGGACATGACGTGCGTTTGTGTTCGTTCAGAAATATTTTGGCGATTCCACGTTCAAACATCTATGGGAACGATTCGGTCGCTGTTTAACTGAACTTTGGTCATTGTGGGACACCATGGATGAAAATTCCACAGCAAACTCCCGTAGAGGTACGTTTCTCGAATGATTGACAGATTTCTTTACTTGTGCGATCATGTATAGCGGAAAAGCGGCAAGATCAAAGGGCGCTGCCTGCCCCCCTGATTCCGGCAACACTATGTAGTACAGTGTTCTTGTCCTATAAAATCCCAGGGTTTCAGTGATGCATACATACCATGGACAAAGGGGAGACTCCCATAAAGATCGACCGAAATTTCGAAGGTACCAGAATCTTGTTTTATTGGTGTGGCTCAAATTCATTTTCACCCCATAAGATGTTACCAATTTGAACAAAACTGGCAGTTCCTTAAATGTATGCATTGCGGACCTATTTTTTATGCCTGTACACAGTTTTAATGAAATTGCTCGGTTATAAAAATTTGTCGATTACTGGGCCTTTGTCATTTGATCTTAGTCCCCTATACTTAGGGTTTCTTCCACTTTACAATTTTTGCATCCTTACAATTTTTTTTTTTTTTCAAATCCAATTTGGAAAGTCTTGCATTCAAGATGGCGGATTTTATTAAATGTATGATGTCGTTTTGGCGTGATATGACGTCATATTAAATTGATACGTGACCGTCAGTAAAATAAACATTCCTTGATAGGGAGGGGGGGGGGGGGGGTAGAATAGGAGGGTAGAATAGAAGGGTTTATGACTGGCACATTCATTCACTCACACCTCTGTAAAACCATTAGGTGCACGCTTTGGTCGTAACCGTTTTAGGTTGGTTTTTGCGTGTACTATTTTCGGTTGGTTTGGTTGATCAACTTTTTCAACCGGACCGAAACTAGGTTGAAACGGTTTTCAACCGAAAAACGGTTGGAAAAGTGTTCTATTGGGAAACCTCAACCGTTTCAACCTGAACCGGTTGATCCCGGAAAATCAATACCAGACCCTGAAAGACCACTTCTTGTTTGGCAATCGTACAAAGTTTCGTTAGGTTAGGTTCTACCCACTGGGGGTATACGCCATACCCCCCAGTCATACAAACGTCTCTAAATTTTCCAGTTTTCAACTTCCGTTTTCTCGACTCGGGTAGAAACTTCGTACAATTACTAAACAAGAGGTGGTCTTTCAGGGGGTGGTATTGATTTTCCGCTCAGTTTAATATGAATTTGCGGCGGCCATTTTGGAGAAAGGTCAATGTTAATCCATACTGATGACGTAGCGGTACAGAGATCCGTGTGTAAGTTGTATGTATCGTCTCTGATTGGGTCGCTTGGTATTGAATTCTTGAAGTGCAAGACACCACACTCACGTCTACAGAGCTACGTCATCAGTATGGAATTTCAGACATCTCCAGTCGGTTTGGAAAGAAAAGGGAAAGGGGAGATACGAGCGGGAGCGGGGATTCGCGGAGATAAACGCTCGTCAAGCAGACCCACGCAACCTCGTTCCCGGGCGCAGATAATTCTCCGCCCCCAGCCGCCATCTTGAAAGCGGAGAAGACCCTGGGAGCGAGGTTGAGACCCAAGTTATTCGCTTAAATAATAACTATAAATGACACAAAGACGAGACGGTTTCGGACTGTACACGAACTATTGAGTAATAGTTTATTTTGACATAAAACTTAATATGACAGCTCGGGCTTAAAGCTCTACATAGTTACTCTGATATTAACTGTCGTAATCACTGATTTGGGAAGTTTTGGTCCTACTTCTGAAAGCAGATCCAAGAGTTTTCTTTTGTTCGCATTCTGGAATAGCCACTAGATCTAAGAAGGCAGACTAAATCATACATAGAAACAAACAAACACGCACTGACATGACATTACACATACAATCTTGCATGTCACAAAAAA
This sequence comes from Desmophyllum pertusum, assembly GCA_029204205.1. Taxonomy (NCBI): domain Eukaryota; kingdom Metazoa; phylum Cnidaria; class Anthozoa; order Scleractinia; family Caryophylliidae; genus Desmophyllum; species Desmophyllum pertusum. The sequence continues at coordinate 379,909 of MU826867.1, forward strand.
TTAAGATCTGTGTTCTTTTTTTCGAGTCAATATACAATATGTTGAAGATTGCAGCATATTTCTGCAAGCTAATTTCAGAACAAAACAAGTTCTTGGGGGGAGAGAAAACGTTGATTAGAAGGGAAAAGGGACAGAGCTTCTTCTCTATCGCCTACTTAAATCTACATTAACTAATCTACATACATTTTTTTCACGGGGGCACAAACACCAAGAAGAAACAGACAACACATTAACTGTACAGCATCATGATACGAGCAAATAAAGACAGGTTCCTCATTAAAAAAACTCCCCAGGCCTTTATAACTTCTCTCTTTTTTTTTCTCTTTCTTCGCTTCTGTTTTCGACAACTAGAAGCAACGGAATAGTTTTCAATCAACGAAACATGGAAATAGGGGAGTTCAGAACTGTGGGGGGAGGCAAATATTACAATTTAAGTCGCGTTATTCTTCAGGCAATCTATACTATTGTTTCCTTCCAATAAGGGTGAGTTAAAAAGCCTTTTCCATGTTCATAATATAAATCTAAATTATTATATGTACTTATTCACACTTCAAAAGGACAATATTCAGATTTTTGATAGTGATATTATGGGGACGTCTGCAAACAAAGAAAAGGTGTGGTTACCCGGTCTACACTGCAATGAACTGCCGCTGGCTTCGTTTAACAACAACTTAAAAGAAGCCTTTGCTACATTCATTTCAGAAATAACAAATAACTACTTAATTTGGGATATCTTTTAATTTACTTGGCAACCGGGTACCATAGAGAAGAAACAAAATTCTTAAGAGTTTCACACGTCTTAAAAAAGAAAGACTGACATTTCCTCAGCACTTTGCCGACACGTTTTGTTCCAAGGGACAACGAAAGAACATTTTATTTTTACACTGAAATATGTCGACAACCTTAAAAACACTTTTTCTTTGCCTGCACACTTATGATATTTTCAAGAACTAGCAAATTTTAGTGCTTACGTTCCCAGCTCCGAAAGACGGGAACTCCTGATAAGAAATTCAACTTCTAGGATTTTAGTTTCACATAGGGATAAGAACCAAAGAACGCAATGCGGAGAGAGACCACGCGCAAAATCCCCCGTCCCCCACCCCCAACAAAATTCTCCTTTTCTCGGCCCAGAACATTACAGCTAACTGACTGACAAAGTCCTGTGAAAAGCCACAGAAAACTAAAGGCTACATTATTCCACTGGTTTTTGTACACTACTTTACAAGGCTGCTGATATCTGACATAATTTCATCGCTGGTATGATTGGAGTAGACATTGAAGCCGACGCCCCTTTTGTATCCCCCGTCCCATATTGGAATATAACAGCTGAATGTTTGTGTCGTATAACAGCACAGGGCAGGCAGCCTTGCTTAGGGCTGTTCAGAAGGCTGGATGAAAAGTTGGGGAGGGAGAACAGGGAACCCATCACAGAAGCTCATACTGGCGGAGGTGCATTCGCTGGATTATGTCTCGGCAGTCGTTGAACACCCGTCGAATATTCTCCGTGTCTACTGCGCATGTAAAGTGTGGATAACAGTAGTGTTTACCATCTCCGCTGGCTGTGCTGATTCGCTGAAGAAGAAAAAAGAAATAAATTATCTTCAAATCGACAGTAATTTCAAAATAATAGTAATTTACTAAGGTAGAAAAACACAAGAGAGGTAATAATAAACCAAACAGGAACAAGGATGGTTAAGATTGGGAAAGATTGAGACAGATTATGAATGACAAACGCCATCCGAGGTGTAACTCCTTTAAGAGGACACCGTTGTTAATTAAGAGCTCTATTTCAAGAAACTCAAAAAACATAGTTAGACCACAGGGTACACACCCAACAACAACATTTCATGAATTTACTCCAGCTTCAGCTAAATCCCGGCCCTTGATATCATATAGCTTATTCCTCAGTAAACACACAAAAACAAATGAGAAGTTTGACCCTCCCAATTGCAACTAAGTATAGCTTTGACATAAATGCATCGATACTATTATATGTCCTGTTCTATCAGTGCAAGGATTAAGTAACACTACACATTATGATAGACTTAAACTGTCTTATACAGGTAACTGCTTCTAAAAGTAACATTCCTTATACAAAGATGATATGAGCGTTAATTTGGCCGGAACAACTTTACTTACAAGGAATTCATCACGAATAAAATATTTAGCTCTTGTCACTGATTCCTCATCCCCAGGCTCTGCCGTGGCTACAGAAAACAAAAGTTATCATCATCAGTAAAAGCTGAGGGACTGTGTCATTGAGTGGTCAGGATGACCTGGAGTTATGCGCTGCATTCTGGTTCTAGCAGTGGTTGTAGCTCAGTTGACCCACCAGATGGGATTCTTTATAAGTTTATGTTCAGTTTACAAAAAAATAGTTGTGTTGTTCCCATTGTCAGTAGAATTATTAGAGTCCGAGCACTCTGGCTACAGCAGCACCAATTTGATTGCAGATTGGTTCCCAACATAGAGAGGTACCTACAAGACAATACACCATAACTGCCTTTATTGAAAATGCAGTATGGGGTTACTGCTGTCCGATGTATACTGAAAGTTGGAATTGATCGGTTAATGAAACTTAGTTGATGATGATCTTGAAGAATGTTGGGAACCTTTCCACTTGATAAAATGAAAAAACTGTATGTGACTGTTATATCTTATGTCCATCTTACCATCTGGAGGAGTTCTGTAACGAGCAAAGTCCGGGAAATAGTCCTCAATCTTGGACTTGCCAGCCCGCACCTTTTCTTTTAACAAGTCTTGCTTGTTGAGAAACAATATTACTGAGATTGTTCTCAGCCATCTGGTGAAGGAAAAACTAACAGTTACAAGTTTATTTTCTCTGTTGTGTTCTCCAATACAGCCATTCACAATGTTAAAAGATAAGAACAACAGCAGTTAGCTCCAGTCTCTGTAGTATAAGCAGGCTGGCTAGGGCTCTACACGTTTTGCTATATTCTCCTTTGATGGGATGCTTGTCCATCACTGGTTACCCCCCCCCCCCCCCACCCCCCTCAAGCCTTATGTCATTAACTGGTACCCATTTATACTCCTGGAGTAAGTGGAGATAGGCGCACTGTGAGAGTTATCGTAAGTGTCTTGCCCAAGAACACATCGCAGTGACTGACCCTCAGGCTTAAACCTATTCTCCCAGAAAGCCAGCAGTCCCTCTTCTTTTGCTCGTTCGTGCCTCACTTCCGCTCGCTCGTGCTTCGCGCTCGATTCCCACTCTCTCTCGCGCTTTGCGCTCGCTATCGGAAAGAAAGAGGGACTACTGCTCGCAGTCTAGATATCCTTCTAAACAAAATCAAATATTATTCAGGGCTTGACAGATGGTTTCCCCCACCATTTCTAACACATGTGAAGATGAAGACTTGCTAGTACATCGGTCAACTGTTCATGTTTTTGGTTGGTCAGGTCGGATTATTTATTTCCTTTACTGACAAAACAACAAAACTGATGTTAAAATAATATTACTTTCAATACAAGGATGAAAACAGTTAGTCTTGCTTCTGTTAAATTAAAATTGTAAGCAGAATCACAAACCTGTTATTCCAAATACTTTTGAACAATTCAAGAGATTCCTTCAACCGGTTCTGCAAACAGAAGAAATGTCACTTCAATCAGATTGTTTGGATCAGTACAATTATCATTCATTTGGAACTCGATTTTGAACAAAGTTAACTGCAATTTGACAGGGAGACCGATTTACGGCCTCAAGGGTATAAGCACTTTCTAAGGAAATACAGTGAAACCCAACTTGCGACCACCCTGTTAATACGACCACCTTGTTTATTACGGCCACTTTTTTTGGCCCAAATAAAAGCTCAGTCTATTTCTGATGTAAAAGACCCTTTATCCAACCACCTCATTTGGTATTTATTTTGTTTATAAATTTATCCCAGTAAATATGACCATATAAAATGCCTGATCTGAGACATGTGACACAAAGCAAATGATAACTAAAAAAATTGTGTTAATTTACAAATAAATATGTCAGTTGTGATCACTGTACTGTGAACAAGAATCGATGTAGTCAGAACAAGGTTCCACAGTCTAGCTGTACACAAATTCAAGGACTGTTTAGAACTTTGTGCAAAAAGAAATGCAAGAAGTAGACATTCTTGAGTTTTAACTAAAGTGGCACACTGCTGATTATTGATTTAATGTTACTAGAAACACTGATGGTTAACCCTTAATTAACAATTTAACTCCAAGATCAACATGCAAATTTTCCCCACTGGTACATGTTGAAAGAAAGTGTTCTCTTTGGTGATCATTTCCTAAATTCTCGTGAGTTGTTCACTTGACTTTGTAGTAATAGAGCGGTTTTCATTTGAGTGTCGTAAAAACCAAAACCATGATTGGTTTTGGTTTAGCATCTGATTGGTTGAGTAGGTGGCGCGAGTTTTTTAAACCAATCACAGAACGTAGTAAAGCAAAACCAATTTCGGATTACTTTCGATACTCAATTGGAAAATCGCTCTATTGTAAGGTGAAATCAGATGTTGATCACTAATCTCAGGGTATAGAGGCTAACTGCACTCACCTGGCTGGGATCTTCTCTTAGTACCAAATTGTAACTACTGCATGCAACCACAAATATTATTGCTGTAACATCTGAAAGAAAAATAATAATAAAACGTGCTCAGTTTATTAAAGTACACCTAAAAAACCTAACTTGCATACTTGATCCACAGGGCCTGGTTACTAATCCAGGATAAGCAGCAGCAACTTCAAATTCAATGTTATTTGTAATCAATGATTAATTTTCTTCTATTTTTTTCCTTTCTCCTTCATATTACATTTTGACAATGTAGCTGTAGTTTAAAATTAGCAGAAAAAGTTTGCCAATCTGAATGATCACCTGAAGAATTCAAACATTTTTTTGAAGATCGTCCAAAGACTTCACAAGATAACCGGAACATCACTGGATATTTCAGAAGATTTTCAATGTCTCCAGAAGGATTTGTTTCCCAATTTGTTCCAAACTGCACTCAAAATAATGCAGTTACTTAATATACAAATCCTATTTAATGTCATGGTTTGCAAATTATGCACTTTCTCCCTCCCAGCATTTCGTTACAATCAGAGAAAAGTTTTATGAAGTGAAAACACTGAAGTCAAAACTCTTGTAAAGATCACTACAAAATTGATTATTGACACAACATGTACATGCAGTAAAAATAATTAATTTTGAATGCTGAGCAATCATTCTCAAACTCATTAATAATTCAGCAAGTTAAAACAAAGGAATTAATCATAACCATGACAGCAGTTTGGATACATGGCATTACTTAGCCTTGTTTTTATTTACGATTTTATTTCTCCGTTTACTCCTTAGTTTTTGTTTCGATTGAGAAGATATATCAAACACTTGAGACAGTGTTTCATCGAATTTCCAAACACTTCAAATCTCGTCAAAAATATACTCAACTCTCTTCTCAGTGTTTGGAAATCGGATGAAACACCATCTCTTGTGTTTGATATATTACTTAATTTAACGCTTACCATTAAAGCACTGTATCCATTTCCTTCTCTCATCTCTCTGGCCACCCACATCAAACATACTGCAAGGATAAACACACACTCCTTTAGTTGAAACTCTACAAAATCTTCCTCATTTGAGAAAATTATTTGTGGTGCATGTAAGAGACTTGTTAACTTTATACATGAACAATTCACTGGTATTAAATTTCCAGCAATCCAACTGGCTGCTTTTCAAACTAAATTTGTATATTTCTCCATATAGCTGCCTGGTCTTTGTTAGTAGTGTGCGTGCATGTGCGTCTAATACAGTTACTTTGCACCAACAAAACAAAACAAAACAATACTTACTGGAACTTCACTTTGTCAACTTGAAATCTTGTTTCAATGATTCCTGATGTCAGAACACGACATCTGAGCAGATCCTGGAAGGAATGATTTGCAGGAAATACAAACTTGAGTGGTGGTAGGTAAATTGGCAAACTGTGATAATTAAATGCTATAAAATGTAACTTCTATTAATACAGTTTGACCAGAAATGCCTTGTCAGTTGAAGGAACCACGTCATGGCAGGCGCAAGCCTAAATTTCAAGTTTGTCACTCCGAAAAACAATTCGCAACCATATGTTTGATATACTCTCAGCTCAGGACGACTATGTTGAAGTCAATTCCCTCATAGATAGCCTTAAATCTCTTTCTTAATTTTGTTTGATTAGTTTTGTTTTGTTAGTTTGTTAGTTAGTTTTCCTTTCTCTTCTCTACTTTATACAGAAACAAAATTACTACTTTAATTTCTTTGTTCTACGCCATTATATAAATTGATAATTTTCTTCTTGTTATTTATTACTAAAACCCTACTGTTAGCTACCCTTATTATAATTTGTTTTTCGTCACCTCCCGTCTCGAATAGCCCTGCTAATTTGCGGGAGGTGAAAATCTATGTACTTTAACCAAAGAATTAATAAAGCTTGTTGTTGTTGTTGTTGTTGTTGTTGTTGTTGTTGTTGTTGTTGTTGTTGTTGTTGTTGTTGTTGTTGTTGTTGTTGTTGTTAAAATCAACCGTGTTTTACCATGGCAATCTCAACCATCATTGTGCCGTTTTGGTTTATTATATTCTCTTTGACCAGTGTTTTTCTACCTTAGTAAAATATATATCATTTTGATGTTTCCTTCTTTGATCTGAAGGCAATTTTTGTACATGGCAAAAAATGATGTTATTTATTGTGACAATTAATTAGCTCCTATATAAAACAATCAGATGTAAGCCTGAGTCAGAATTTTGGGTTTAACCATCATTATTGCCCTTTTTATCTTTGACAGTTCTCAGAAAAGATAACACATACCTGTTCCACTGGCAAGTAGTCAGTCTGCCTGACTGTTTCCACCCTGTCCAAAAAGCTGGGGGGGAAAATTAAACAATTAAATTTGATATTCATTGTCATGCACAACAACCTGGACTTCATGTATATACCGTATTTACATGCAGATAGGCCACACTTTTTTGACAGAAAACTGCGGCCAAAGTTAGGGGTGCGGCTTATACGCGGGTACAAGCATTTGGAGGAAATTAATATGCACAATTTTCAAAGGTCAAACATTGATTTTGAAAGGTCAAACATCGAACCAATGTTGCTACTGTTTGTTTCAAATTTTAATAATACTTACATACTATACATCTTTTGTACAGTTTGTACAGGAACAACGCGATTCAGAAAAAAAAGATCGATTGACCCGAATCAGACTTCAGGGAATGTTGTTCATTTCATATACTTTCTTTTATTATAAACCATATATGGTAACAAATGCGTGCATGGTTTAAAATCCCAGTCTCGTTTCCGGTTTAGCGATTCCATGTTTACATTGCATGTGGAACGGCGAGATGTGTGTGGAAAACCGGCAAAGTTCAGCAGTGAAATAAATTGTTCAATATACGACTTTGCATGTTCATGTTTGCATGTCTCAAATGACACAAACTTCTTTTATTTTCTCCTTCTGCTAATTTCCCTTCACTTTTGTGCAGTATATTTTTTTCCCCAAAAAAATGAGTTGCAAGTTCAGGGTGCGGCTTATCCACGGGTGCGGCTTATCCACGGGTGCGGCCTATCTGCGGGTGCAGCCTATACGCGGGTAAATACGGGACTAAAAGTTCAGTTTTGGTTATAGTCGCTACTAGTGAACTTGATCCAACACTAGACACTAGCTTCAAGCTCTGGGTAGCAGCAGATATATGTTTCAGTTTCTGACAGTTTGTGTTGCACTCAATACTGGAGCAATAAGGTTAGCTCATATGGTTGACATAAGACAACAGTTATCTCTCTTCATGCATTCATATTCACCACCCACTAGCAGGACTTCTAAGATTCAAGCCATAGCGAGGTTTACTATGTTATTTGTTTATCTATTTCTTTGGAAGGATGGTGTGTAGCGGAAATAATGTCACATGGCATGCTTGTGGTCTAATGGTTAAGGCGCTAACCTTCCTCATCAGTGCCACTGGGGGGCAAGGGTTCGAATTCGCCTGTGGTTCTTTTTTGTGGGGTAATTACACTGGCTTCAATACTGCCTTCAAAATGTTGACAGAAACAGGAATGACTACTCAAGAATTTCTCCATGCTTTTTAAAATAGTGTATGTTTATCGAATAACCAGAACAGAAGCTGTTGTCAAATCGCGGGCGTAACCGTTACTAGGCAGCAACAACAAATGATGCACTACAGGCGCATTTCATAGAGGGAGCTAGGCATTTTATGTATTCAATTCAACCCTTCATCCCCCCCCTAATAAAAGGCACCCCCCCCCCCCCCCTAAAAAAGGCACTCCCCTGAGCTTTGTGAGGACCTGCGAGTGTCGTATTACTAGTAATTAAATACTCATTGTGTTTGCCATTTGACATTGATATTTGGATTATATCATGATTCACCGGACCAGTCATTATGATTATTATGTCCATTTGAATAACCATGCAGACAACAGATCAACACAGCTCTGATACATGTACCCTGCAAGACAGAGATTCACTTCTCTTTGACTTCTCTTTGACGAGAAGGAATCTGCACGCAGGCGCTCGATTTCCTATCATGCATGCGCGAACTATGTCAGTATACATGTAGGTACTCGCACTGATCACCATGTATGAATGCACTAATTGTACATGTAAGCTTTTGAATTTCTTTGCATATGTACCGAGTTAACTTGGCAATTTCCCTAGCAATTTCTCAGGACAATGGTTAATTCTTAGTAAGGAAAATAATTGTACATCTGATACATACAAGTGGCCTGTATGCGTGATTAAGCGCGTGCACTGTCAATTTTAAACTGGTTAAAAACAGTATTTTTTAATTTATTCATCCCTGGCTGTGGACGGCGGCGAGCAGTTGTGTGCAGCGGGTTCCTTCTAGTCGCACGCGGACAGAGAAGTGAATCTCTGTCTTGCAGGGTATGATAGATGTAGATTGAATGGTTATGTACGCAATTGGGAGACGTGGTGGCCTAATGGTTAAAGGGACACTGTCCTGATTTTAGCATGATTTTGGGAAGCTCAGAAACATATCTAGATCATAGGAAGCTGATCAATAATGGTTTTATTCTGTAGAATAACACTCGACAAATGACAGGAACCCATTAGGAAGTGAGGATGACGAACGACAGCGAGGATGGAAATGGATTGCAATATGGATTTTTGAAAAAACGTCAGGATGTCAGTTTTTCAAAGTTTCAAATTTGGCTCGGAAATCTTTGAAATTTTGCAAAAATTTTGTTGCAGTATGGAATACGCCGGGACAGTGCCCCTTTAACACGTTGACCTCTACATCAAGTGGTCCAGATTCAAGCACTGGCGAGGGTCAATGTATTGTGTTCTCGGGGCAAGACACTTTACTTTCACAGTGCCTCTATTCACTCATGAGTATAAATGAATTGTCTAGCCAACATGTCAAAAATGCTGGGTGTGATGGACTAGCTTCCTATCCAGGATTCCTAGTCGCTTCATGATACAGCTGTTTCGAGAAACGTTGTTGGAAAAAAAGCGCACGCGACAATCCCGAAAGGTAATCTGGGATATGATCAGCAAGGCACGTTCCTGACACTGTAGCTGTCGAACCTACTTTTGTTGCTTTCTTTTAGCACTCGCAAACATACGTCCATGGCGTCTCGTGCCATTTTCTCAGATTTCCCTGAAATGCTGAAATCAAGGAACCGTGAACTTAAAATTACCCATAATACCTTTCGGGATTGTCACGTGCGCTTTTTCCAACAACCTTTCTCGAAACAGCTGTATATGGAAACCGGACTTAATTAAGCGCCGGCTTGATAAGCCACTGCAGCAGTGGTGTGCATTTTGTTTCACTCAGCCAGTGGAAAATTACCCTTATCAGTGGCAGTCATGGTCGATAGGTGTCTGGAAGCATGCCCCACCCTCTCCACTCCCACGGATCAGAAAGTTTTGAAATCTAATATCTCAGTAATGTAGTTTTTGGCATTCTGGGCAGCAAACAGTGACTGTCAATGGCGTTATTGTCTGAATTTCCAAATGAAAAGTGAATAAAGTGCTTAATTTCCTTGTGTATCTGTGTATTTCCTGTTTTATCTTGCTCAGGAGTTTGATCACTGGAAAATGGTACAGAAGAAAAGCCGGCATCATCTACATTTAGATGTAGTTTGATGATCGGGGGTCGGTTGGGTTGTCTGGTGCAATTTGTTGGCATGTGTTCATTTATTATCTTCAAGTAAGTAAGTCAGTGAGCACAGGTCACTGACACCAGTAAGCAAAATGGCCATTTTGTTTAATAAAACAATATCAAAATCAATTCAAAATACTGGTGGGAGGCTTAAACCAGTTGGCTATTTAAAAAGTGCGGCGGCAGAGTTAACTCGGGACTACGAACAATAACTCCAGCTAGCGGCAGAGAAGGGACCTTCAGACTAATTTTGTTGACATCACGATACCTTACGTTTTGTATTTTGCTCTTTTACAACTGGATTACAACAAGTTCGTAATACAACATAATATTGTTTTTGATGTACATCTACAGGGATCCATATTCGTTTTTTCTCAAAGTCGTTAGCCGGGCAAGTATTCCAAAAAACATACTTGCCCTGGCAAAATTTTGGTTGCCCTTTCAAGAGGGTCCCCTATACCTCTTCTGAAAACAGTTTCACGCAAAAGTAATTGCCCTTTTCACGCATCACGAAAAATTCGAAAAACAGCTTCACGTTCACAGAAAAAGTAAGCAATCACGTTTCACAAATCACGCGTAAGTAAATACATATTTCACGGATCACGAAGAAATCGAAAGCCAGTTTCCCGAGGACGCAAAAATATAGATTCACGAATCACGAAAAAAATAAATCCTCATTCACGCTTCACGCAATAAAAAAATGCCCATTCACGCGTCACGAAAAAAGTATAGGGGACCCTCTTTCAAAAGTAGAGAATAATATTGGTAAAAAAAGGCGACAGAATGGCTACATGTTAAAAACGTTTGCGTTTTTTATTAACATCGTATAATGCATCGCGCTACAATGTACATATAGGTTAACAATGACGTTTGGCGGCCACGATCGTTATTAAGTGATTTGAAAGACGCTTTGTGGATCTTCATGGACTCCAGGCGAAGCGATGTCACAGTGCAGCCGGCATCTACAAAAACATTTTTTTCTGGGCCAGTGATCTGTCTAACTGGGACGCTGACTGGCAAATTTTGCAAAAACATACTGCCTCCAGCCGAAGCAGTTTGCGATGTGGCAGACGATGATAGCAATGCAGGCACAAATTTCAGCCAGGGCCTGTTTTTCTGCCATGAAGGTAGGAAGGCACGCTGTCGTTCCTCCTTTTCATATTTCGCTTGTTTTTCGCCAGCTTCACTTTCACTTTCTTTTTCTTGGCTGGAGGCAGCGATAACGCCATCCAAATATCGCCACATGTTGTTTACACGATCAGCTGTCAAGCCACGTTTTCGCGTTTGAATGCTGCAGTACATCAGAGAAATAACAGCGGTTGACAACATGAAAATTGAGCCTGCGATCATGCGACTCATGAAAATACCGCATTATCAAACATGGCACCCAAAATTATGATTCGATCGCAAAAGAAAGCTGAAAATTTGTCTCTGTTTTCTGAAAGTTCCAGTTGGACGAGGAATCAATAGAAGGCAGGTACTCATATGCAAATTAAGGACTCAGATTTTATTCGTCCAAAGGACGAGTATTCAAGTTATTTTGGTCGTCCGTACGATGTTTTGGTCGTCACGGACGACCAGACGACTGCGAATATGGATCCCTGATCTATGCAATCAAAATACAGGCGATATAATGTAACATACACTTTTAAAACCACTAACACCTTCTTCTGCTGCGGTTTATTGTTCTGATAATGAAGAAGCCATGACAGTAACAGCACGGCACCACTTCACAAACATTCGGACGATGTCTAATATTTATCATTTCAAAAGTGTCAATTTTTGCGGGAATATTAATTTTTTTTTGCAGATCCTGAACACACAAAACAAAGATTTAGTGCCACATGGCAACCCCAAGATCAGAGGAGGAAAGGTCTTGCCCATGCCAGTAGGTCTAATTACGTACGAAGGTAAAGCCGCCTGCTATAGCGTATCCAGGTTTCTGTAGCATGAAGCCGACTAGGAGTATTGTTACTCCCCCTGTATGGGATACTGTATGGGATACAAGTCCATCGCAAGTCACCCCCCAAGTTAACCCTAACTCAAAACTACACAATTCATACAGTTAAGCCTGGTTTTCACTAGAAACGCAAGCATAAGCGCAAGCACAAGAGCAAGCACAAGAGCAAGCACAAGAGCCCTTATTTCGCTGTGAAAACGGGCTTGACGCAAGCATAAACACAAGCGCAAACATACAATGTAAGCACAGGGATCAAAATATTTTGGTCCTTGTGCTTGCGTTTATGCTTGCGTCGCACATGAAAACGGAACATAACACAAGCACAAGGAAAAAGCAGTGATTTTGAAGGAATTTTTTAACAAAACAAAGGTTAGTTCAGAAAATCATCTTCCGAAAGTTACAGTGTATTTGTGAAGTATTGTGCTTATTTTGCTTGCCTTGATTCTCTGAATTTTGCTGGTCAAAAACGTCTTTGCCATGAAAATTGTTCGTTCCACTTTCAAGCGAAAATCATAATATTCTAGCTTAATCAATCAGAGTAAAACAAATAGATTCATGTTTTCCGTCAGTCAAATGCACAAAAGCTGGTTTTAACAATGATCAGTTTTTGTTGGCGAATATTTCGTTCTTGTGCTTGTGCTTGTGTTCATTTTCACTTGCGCAGAACTCTGTGCTTGCGCTTATGCTTGCGCTTGTGTCGCTAGTGAAAACCAGGCTTTATAGAAATCATGATTTAATAATATGACAAAATATGGATAGTTGAAAAAAAACTTGCTGCAATACTTACCGTATTTTATTATATAAACTGAATTGTTTTACAAGGGTTTCCAACACTGAGAAAATTTGTAAAAAAAAGTTGTAAAATGATGTTTACGTGCAGTGATATTGATGACATCATGTTGTCATTTCATAACATGTTTGACCCTTTTAAACAAAAATTACAATTTGTTGGTGTATAGACAAAACAGCTTTGTATCTTCCTCTGTCATTTCTGGTAATCTTCTGCAATCTTTGGAAATTTTTGATAATGTCCGGAAAACGTTCTGATGAAACATTTGCATGACCTTTGTATAATCTTCGGAAACCTTCAGAAAATCGTCAGAAACTTCTTTATTGGTATAAAATAAGAGAAATTTCAATATCTCTAGTACACACCCATGTATTGTTCTTTATTAATCGTCAGACCCCAAATTCAAATAAATGTCAGACCCGCAGGGTCAAGTTTTAAACGCTTTGACGTACCAGTGTTTATTTGAGGCCGAGTAAATTAATTCGCTCATTCCATGATAAAGTTTATTGACTAGAAACAAAGCCAGTGACATTTATTCTTGTTTTGTTGACATTTCCGTTGAAGTTCATTGAACATTAGAACAAAATTCACAATTTACTCTATGATGATATACCAGATAGGAGGATTTCCACCAGATAAGAGTAAAAACCAAACCTGAATATTCCGGGCAAGTGACTTTTGGTAACAAACAAAACAAAAGGTATTTGACCAGGATAATGACTCAACGACACACTTCCGCAAACTGAACATGAATTTTGTTGCTATTCAAGTAAGTAGGACACGATAAGCCATAAGAAACCAAGAATACAAGCAATCCCTCTTTCACGTAGTCCACAGCTCCGCACCGCCCAATTCTCTCGCACCCATTCTTTCCCCTCTCGCTCGACGGACTGAGGGAAAGAAGGACTGCTTGTAGTCTAATAAGAACCATTATGCAATGCATCAAAATGATGTACAGGAAATCCTACAGGCCATCTACTTATGATCTTTTTGTAAACTGTTTTCACTTAGTATGTATTCACTACTTTTAACAAATGAAGCCCAGTGACATGACGATCCTAGAAAAGCATTGATGTGGCTTCCAATGGGTAGACTAAGTGTTGTAAAACCCAGAACAACTGTAGAATTCGCAGAAAAGTAAAGGAGTGAGGAGCTGGGATGGAAGAGTTGGGAGGAGGCTTGCCAAGTGGCTGTCAAACGAGTGAAGTGGAGGAAAATCGCTGAAGCCTGTGTGCCACTTCGGCTGATAGGATAGATGATGAAGACTTTTAACAAATATATGACCAAGATCACACTTAATAACAGCAATTTGTTAAAGCATTATAAACGGCAACATTACTAGGTAGATTTGGAGGTTTCCTCAAGTGAAGATATGAATTTCCAATTTCAGTTACAAAAGAAGCTTCCTTTGGTAAATTTCAGTCGACCAGTAACAAACAAACAAATAAACAAACAAAAGTAAATAAACAAACTTGTTATCCATAGTATAAAATAATATAATCATGTTGATCAATAAATATGGCTGACAAACTTCTTGAAGTATATGTTATTTTGAACCCGACGAAGAAGCCGCAGACGGCCAAAAATAAACCAAAATAATTTTTTGTACTGAAACTCCGAACTTTCAATCTTATTGAAAATTATCTAACAGAAAAAGTACAAAATAGTTTAGTATTTATACCAATGCAAAACTAAGTGCAGTAATATTCCACGATTTTACCCAAAAATGCTGCAACAACCACTGCACTAAATTTTACTACACAGACAAGAATAATGTTTAAAACCATTTGCATTTATACCCTGTCTTTTGAACAGAATATCACTGAAAAAATATTGGATATGTTCAAAACTAGACATTTCTGTTTATGGAAGGCCAGGGGGAAGCATTGAACACAAAAGAAGAATAGTTCTAAACAAAAAGAACAAACTGGATGATGATAAAACTTGAAACATGCAGATGTCTATAAGCAGGAAAGTTGACAAGGCCCACATTATGTTCCTTACCTCACTTACGGGTGAGTGAATGCTTTGAATTCAGCAAACAAGAATACACTGTTCCTCTATTCCTACCAACAGTGAGTAACTACAGCTTTGAAGGCAAACAGGTCCAGAACCCATTCCATTTAAACCCACTAAAATATGCTCAAGTCTGTGTGTTGATCTAAAATAGGCTTCATCTGAGTGACCCTACCTACACGGGCAGTCATCCGTTTTCCATAAAAAATATTTCTTTTCTTGTCTGGTCACTTCGATTTGTATTTGAAAATACTGCTTTTTAGGAGCGTTAGACGACTTTTTACGGTTTCAATACGCCATCTTTACAATTATTATGGACACAGCATGCACAGATCCGCTCGAAATGCTAGATTTCGAAGCCATTGATGAAACGAAATCGACATAAAAATATTTCGATCGCGTTGCTCATGCGACGATCATTTGGTACTTCAGCAGCGCTCTTATCCTCTGCAGAACGGTCATTTGACCAGCAATATTGTATATTATTTTATCAATAACAAAACCTAGAGCAGCAAATTCGCAATAATAAGAGTTTCTATACTCTTGAGCTGTCTTAGCTTTTGCATGGAAACCAATTCAAAACAAAATAAAGTTGGCTGAGAAATGGTTCACGGTTTCATAACAGAGACACGGCAGTTTTTGTACTTTTCCATCAGAAAACCACAGAATAAGCATTAGAAACTAAAAGAAAAAATTGTAGTGGAGTGTATTTAGTAAAACTGGCAGCGTATGTATCATTCTGTGTAGATTTCGCATAGCGATCACAATGTTTCTTCGCGTACAGAAGTACATCTCATCAGAAATCGGCTTTCATTATCCTTCAGTCTATCATTTGACAGTCCGACCACCAAGAATAGCTACGAGACCGTTTACCAACTGTTTTAATGGCATAAAAACCATTATGGATAAAAACTATGCGATACCGAAGCGTACCGGACACAAAACACAAGCTTAAGTAAAGGAAACAGTGTTCGTTCGCATATGGCTTCATACTTACAACGATTCTTACGGCGCGTGACAGAGCTTTTCGAACGTAAAATCACGATTTTATCGCTTCTGAAAACCGCTAGAAAATAAATAATCCTTAGCGAAGATGGTTACACGGAATTCAAGGGGAATATTCATCACTGGCAGAAAATAACATCAAAGAAGCGCTATGACCACGAATAATAATTCTTTTCCAGCCATTTTGTCGGGGCTACTTAGTTTGTAAACACACTGCCACCTTCCAAAACCCCATGGCTACGTTGAACACTCAACTAAGGCTACAAAAATACCTCAGCAAGCGTATTTTCTACCAAACGAAGCGAGAAAACACGCTTGCGAAGCGCATATATCATCGAGAAGGCACAATAATGGAGTATTTCAACGTCTTGACCATGTAAAAAAGCCCCAAAGATGTTATAATAAATATACTTACTATTGCGCACAGTCGATAAGTTGATACTCGTTGGACCGTTCGAAGCATTCGAGCACTCCAGCGTCTTGCCATAAGATTCTTGTGTGTTCATAGAACTCCTACAAAATAAAAATAGCGAAAAGTTACAAAAATCCGGGATACGAAAGGCAGCACAAGACGAAAACATATTTTGTTTGTTCAAAGCGTTCGGCTGCCCTCTGCCCAAACTTCTGGTTTCCATAATTAGAAATGTGTACTAAACTACTAGCGAAACCGCTCGTTTAAAACTTGATCTCGCGAAATTTACTTTCGATGCCTTCATCGTTCTTTTAACAGGGAAACTAAAATACTAAAGATAACGATTATAGCAAAATATCATCTGGCCTTACCGGGGGATAGTCGAAGTCTGGCGTCGTGGCTACTTCGTGCAAGTAGTCGATTCTAAACTGGTTATTAGGGTTGGCTAACTTCACTGGCGGAGTTAGCGTCGGCATAGCCCCTGTAATGGTCTAAAAAACAAGAATTAGGTATCTTACATCAAATCGAAGCGAAAGGAATCGAAAAAAGCTGTGAAATCGCAAGGAATCGCGAGCTAAATGTGGGTGGTAGATTGTAAATAGGCTAGTCTTACCAATATTGCATCTCTAATATTCTTCTTTATATCTTCTATTTTTTGCCTCTTTTCCCTACGAGAAATGAAGCAAATAGCCAGATTAACACAAGGCATCCATACTGAATGATTCTTGTTCGATCGGCGCTCGCTTGCCTTCCTCAGTCTAATAATTTGTATGCTAAACAACTGTGACAGAATAGGTGGACACTCACTGTTCCGTAAAACCATGTACGTCGTGTAAGATCCTCATCTGTTTCACGATGGTGCTCTTTCCAGATTCTCCAGCCCCTTGGAGGTTAGAAATAACACTTATTACTCAATCGATCTAAACCAAAATCAACCACCTTCAAACCCCATTACTACAGCCATACACGACGGCAAATTGTTACCAAGTAGAAGAAGGCGATGAGTAGCGCGGTATGAAATTTTATCGTCCCTCAGTTGCTTCTCGATCTTTTTGTTCGTATTTTTCTGTCTCCTATTTGTTTCTTGTTCCTCATCGGTAATGTTGTTTCCGAAACACCCCATCGCACAGAAGTGCGATTCCAGAACGAGGAAAACGCCCCCGTTGTACCACCAAATAAAAAGTTTCTTTTTTCGAAGATGAAAGCAGCAAGTTTGGAACTATAGACACAGCAACACGGCCGCTCAACTTTATGACAAATCAAGGGTGTGACAAAACGACGCGGGGCTTTCTGGGATATCGTACAACTTGAGACAGCGTGAAGTCTGGTGACGAGCATGACGTCAGATGGCGAGGACATACGGGTTTTGACGCATACATGACGTCACAAAAAGGGGATTTTCGCACAAATGAAGCGCTTGCGTTTGAGCTTTGGCTTTTATGCAATGATTTTATTTTAAGTCATGATTACTCAACCCTTTCGCTATCTTCCGTCCCATTGTGAATGTGAACATTGACAGGTTTTCTTTCATTGTCAATGCATTTGAAGAAGTTTTGGGGCTCTTTCAATATGCATTATGTTGATTGAATCAATTTCGCAATATTTTCTAACGGTTTCGCTTAGTTAATGTTAAAGATCTCTTTGTTTTCCTTCGCATCATCACTAAACGTCATTATCTGCATACTCACTTACTAAAAACGTCATTATAGCAAAACAAATTTTCCCGTTGTTTATTTCTAGAAAAGATAAAATCCCCATATCACGAGAACTACAGGGAAAAACTATTCAAACTGCGTTTACGAGCGTCAAACGTGAAACGTCATTTGAGGAAAAAACATGTCATTTGAGGGCGATGGGACCCGTTGGACAAATATTCCTTGTTCTTACCAAAAAGAGTAGGGAAACTCCCGCGGAGAACTGAAATAACCGATTGATAAACTGGCCCAGTAACACCTGGTTTCATTTGAGAAACGGGTGAAATCCAAGCTTCTATGATAATCGTCGTCAGCAGTGACAATTCGCTTTTAATATGTCGACCCTGTGACTAGTAGTCCCTTTTTCCCATGTTTTCCTTAGTCCGCAGAAATGAGAGAGGAAAACGACCGCGCGAAATCTGGGAGCGAGATTCGCGCAGCCATATTTTCCCTCTTGTTTTATTTTGCTTGTTGTTCGACGGACTTAGGGAAAGAGAGACTGCTCATAGTCTGCTCTGTGACTGTATTCAGAGTAAAAATGCGTCATGTATTTTGAGGAATTTGGAGCTTCACGATCAGTTTCAAATCCGTTGTTGCGCCATTTTGTAATAAAGCCTATCTGTGTGCGATCTCGTACTACAATGTACATTATATTGTACAAATACATTTTAAGTTTTAAACTGAGTGGGGTAACAGTGGGAGGGGGAGGAGGTGGGGAGGCGAGGGTTACTCTTTCCCAGAGCTAAATCTTTTTTTCTACCCCATATCAGACCAAACAATTCGATTTGGGCGACGTATCGCATCCGAGGACTGAATTCTATAATAAAAAAAATAAACAGAAAAGGTACACCCCATGGATCCCCGAAGGTCGAAACTGAGACGCCATCTCAGATCTAGGACGTCAAGAACCGGACTCCTTCCAAAGACATATACCCGTTTGGCATGGGAGTATTCCTCCCCCATCCCCTCCCCCCCCCCCCTTCCCTCTCTATCAGTACATGATCAGGGTTGACGTTTTGCGAGAGAGTTCTAATCAGCAAGCTGGAATGAGCTACTAAAGTTGTGAATTCATAAAAACCATTCGAGTAGCTAGACCGTTAACTCTCTCTCCTCCGCAGAGTTTTTTTTTAGCATTAGCTTCAAGTGCATTTTCAAGATAGAGCGGGGAGGTGTGGGTGGGGGAGGGTTGGGAGGGAGGGGAATTGAGAGAGCGAAAGAGAGCCATTAGCTAAAGTAACGAGCACTAAGTTAATGAAGCAGTAATCGGGGTTATACAGCGTACGGTCATCGGCTCATCGTGCTAAATCTGAGTCCGAATCCGAGACAACAAGAAAACAAGAAGCAGACAAATGCGACGTAGTCTTAGATCCTTTGAATTGGATGTTGTAAGTATTTAAAGAATACTGAACAGTTAAAAGTTCGAGTAGAACCACATTTAACCCATGTGGTGCCAGAACGAAGCACACCACCGATTATATGAACTTGGGTATAGGAGAGGCTGGTGTCATACATGAAACGGACGAATAGACGCAGAAATGGGACAAATTATGGTGCATTAGTATGCACAGAGATATATAAAAACTGAAGCAGTGGAACACTTCGTTTTCACTTTGGCGAGGAAATGAGGAATATAAAGATTTTACATGTAAAGCACTGAACATAACGCAAGTACTTCGGCTTATATTTCACAAGAGGGGCGGATCGAGTTTTCAAATCCGGCTCAGGTTTAGGACCTGCCTGCATCGCACCAACCTCGATTCCAGGCTCTCTCTCCTTTTCCTCCCTTCGCACGACCTACTTTATATATGCCGTACTCAGTTATACCTTTAAGCTTCCGTCAGGAACATGACACTCAGAACAATTTCAATAATAGATCAATAGAGTCTCAAAATCAGATAAACGTTTTAGACACAAGATAAAGAAGGCGAGTAACCTTGCCGACCTCTCTCTTTCCAATCTGGCCGGAATTGGATGAATTCTGATATTTTATAGCTATAAGCAGCTAGTCGATGGAATAAATTTAGGCTGGCAGGCCCTATTTTAGGCTATTTTTAGCGTTTTCGACCTCAAGGAAAGCCTAATGTCTTGTTAAATTCAATGCAAGGATATCAGCAGGACTAGACCGAAATTTTGATAAGAATCGAACCGGTATAGGCGGATGAAAGAATTAAATCTGACAGCGACGGCATTGGAGTGACAAATTTACACAGGGTTCTAAAAATAAGCTCGGGAGACAAAGGAAATTAAAATATCAATAGCACAACCTCTATAATCATGACATTTAGTTAAAATATCGGGGCTTTTGTTTAATAAGCGCTCAATTGAACCCGAAACTCTAAATGCGGTTGCGAAACAGTCCGCACGAGGGGTAAATCTGTTTCCGTTTCTGTGAAGTTTTATCGCAAATTATTCATCAAAACTTATCCATTAGGGATGGACCATTATATTTTTGGGGGGGGGGTTGGGCAATTTTTCTGAGCTCGAATTTTTTTTCCGGTCATGAATTTGTGCACGAATTATTTTTTTTCACCTTTAGCTTGTGCACGAATTTTTTTTTTTCATTACATTGATGTTTATTGTCCTATTATTTATAAACAGTATTCATAATAAAGACAAGTATATATTATAAATCACCAAAAACGATAATCATATATTAAAACACAAAAGTGCATGAATTCGTATGATGCCTATACAAGTATGGAACATACCTCTAGCACATGTTTATATGCTCCAGGCTGCTAAGCTGCATTTTAGTCTACTCACTGTTTAATACTACATGGGTGATGCTGTGGCTGGCCTTTGAGATTGTCTCACTGTGTCTCTGGGAGAGACAGTGATAAAATTAAATACAAAGTGGAGGATTGTGGGTTGTCTTTATATACTATAAGTTGTTTTTTTATATACATGTACTGAGGTTTTGCGACTTTCAGTGTTGCCTTGATGAAGGTATGACTTTGCCAGGGCAATCAGAGTCTTTATCTCAGTCCTTGCGCTGATCAATTTTTTTTGGTCAAACACAGGACCCCAAGAGTAGAAAGGTTGCTCGAATTTTTTTTTCTTTTGGCTTGCTGTGCATGAATTTTTTTTTCTCTACTTTTGCTGTGCACGAATTTTTTTTTGGTAATTGCCCAACCCCCCCCCAAAAAATATAATGGCCCATCCCTTATCAAATTATCTTCGCTCCCTTACAAGTGCATTTAACTTAACTGTAAAATACTTGTTTTAGGCGAAAAAAACTGAACTGTGTTTATTATTTAGCGTTATCTCTATTTTCGGTTCTTATTTAAACAGCATCTGCTAAATATAGAAATATATATTTAAATCGCAGAATTGTAAACATTAGGCCGTAGCTTCGACAATCGCATATAAAAGCCTCGATTAACGGCGCTTACGAGACTTGACGGATTATAGCAAAATATACTCCGTAATAAACGATACTCGAAACACAGTAAGTTTGCATTCAATTTTCGAAACTAATCGAATTCGATTACATGTAATAAAATTCTACTCGAAAATAAAAAAAATTATGTTCGAAACTCTGTTCCGAAATTTAGAGTTTTCCGATGATTTTTATCTTAAAAATAACCTTGACTTATAATTTTTGTTGTGATTGCTCGACAGAAAATGACCTAATTTTTTTTAAATTTTATATAAGCTTATTGAGGAAGTCTTTTTAATAATCAAGGGTAAACTCAGTATTTCGCAACTCGATCTGTACGACAGTGCTTTAAACTTATATTTAACCTAAAAGTGGTTGTTTATTCGCAACCATGGAAATCACTGCCAAAAAATAATGATAGATCGTCGATCTTCAATCAATTTACTTTTGATTTCTTTCGAAAGTATTGTCTACAGTCATTTGTCGGCTGCTACGATGCTAATAATAGCTCACTGATAAATTGGTTATCTGAACGTTTGGATATTTTACGATGTAAGCCTTAAGCATGTTTTAACGTCAAGAACAAATTGCAAAGAGTGTTTGCAGTTAAAATAAGTTTACACTAATGTCTCAGTTACAATTTTATGAAAGAATGTATAGGCTTATGGAAATAACTTACCTTGTCCAGACGATCATTTTGTATGTCTGTCTGGTGGTCTGTCCATGGATGGTCGTTCAGTTGGCTCGTGTTTGCGCCGGTCATTCTAAACTGCACTGTGCCAAACGACTTATTCGAAATTTCAAAGCCATATTTTTTCTGCAACACCTCTTTTTCCATTTCATCTGACTGGAAAAATCAAATAACTGAAGTGAAATGAGATATTTTACAAATCGCCTCAAACGCCATCTTGGAGTTGCCGAAGGCAAGGTTGCATCCGTTTTTGGCGGGAAGCATGTTTGCGCCGTCGCTTGCGCCGTTTTTGGCGGGAAGCATGTTTGCGCGCAAAGCCAAATTCCTTCTATCATGTTGCAGGTCTGACGTCTCAAACGAGCAGTGCAGTGGACTTTATTACTACATTATACAGCCGAAGTTACCCGCCCTCCCTGGTCGCCCTTTGCACAAACGCCGAAGGAATCGTGCGCATAAAACTAGATGCCGCGTAGAGAGCGTTTAATGTTTTTTTTTCTAAAAGTAACAATGCTTTGAGAGTACATGTGACTGTACGGCAGATAATTCTAAAAATATGTGGATAGCTCAGACAGGAGTCCCTCGCGTTAATTTCAGGCCTCAAGAAGTGGGGGCTTATTTCAAATCATAAACATTAATTTTTCAAACTTTGCTATTACACCACTAACTAAAACAGAACAAGAAATGGGTTATGTATGACCGTCTTACAAAGGAACGTCTCCCCCCGCAAAAAAAATAGCAAGTCAAGACAAATTAGGAGCAGGGAAATTAAAACAATTAGAAAAGCAAATTGTGGCAGAAACCGATTAGAAAAAAAAACTCGTAAAACTACCCAGCCGTAGCGTATTACACAACTTTCCGCTGAATACCTTCTATTTATATTGTTGTATTGCGCAAACTGTTTAAAATACTTCAGTGTGCGAAATTCATCAGACTGTCAAAGAGTAGCAAACTGTAAAAGTCGCAGAAGTGGAAACCAGTGAAAGAAGATTTCATTTGCAGTCCGCTGAGAGTCTGGGGCGAGTCATTCCACCTGCTCTGTGGTAGCGACTGGCAGTTGTTATGGAAATATTATCCTTTAAAATATTCCTGTTTCACCACAAAACCAGCTGGAAACTGCAAGGCTACTAAATTCTTAATTGCCTGTTTCTATTTTTGCCTTCGCTGTTGCTTTAATTAGGGCGACTTTACTATTTTTAGTTCGAACGAGTTTATAATGTTTTGCCCCAAGTCCTAAATATTTCGAGAAAATTTCCACTACGAGATGCGTCTGCAATATTCCTATTTTGGGGAAGATCATTGACTACTCGGTTATTCCCGTCAATTTCTTGTGTTAAATATATATTTTTGCCGGGGAGCGGCAAAGTCAGTATTTTTTTTTTCGGTTTCCATTTCAAGCCGAGCCGTCCGCAACTTCTAAAAATAGCCTTGCTTACTATAAGCACTGCCAAATTAGGGGTGCATAATATAATAAACCTTTCGAAACTTGTCGAGTTCTTGATTAGTTTTGAGCGAATAAAAACTGAAAATATATATTTCTTTGTTTACTAAACACTAAGGATAAAATGACAGCAAATGGAGTCACGCAAAGTATTTAAAAATCTGAGTTACGAAAGGACAAAATCATACATAAAAAGAGAAAGCTTGGCGCATATTCTTGATAAATTGATTGATAAATATTTTGTTAAATATTCGAGAGCGCCAGAAAAGGCGCACGCTAACAGTATTGCAGATTATTAAAACTCAAACATAATCGGCAACAGTATCAATTTAATGATATTAGTCTTATAATTTTGTGTGTACCTGAGTGATTTCCAATATTTCAGAATTTCTACGCACAAAAAATTGTCAACCGCAATGCCATGAACGATATGCTGTTTTATTTGAAGGAAATCCGGTTTGCGCTGAGACACGATTTTGATATTTCGATCCGTTTCAGTTTCGTTCCTAAATATCTCACAAATTATTTTAGTACTAAATACTATGAATAGAAATTCTAGAAGATGCTCGCCACTGGCAGACGACCAATACTGAGTTCCGGGGGGGGGGGGGGGGGAGAGTTAGATTTTAACACCCTAACCGGTATCAAATCAATAATTTTAACCTCTAAAAGATACGACGATTACCCCCGCCACTTTTCATAATCACATCTACCTGATCAACTACAGATCGTCGGCGCATTTTCGTCAGTCTCATGCCCTCAGCACTCCACCCCGGGGGGGGGGGGGGAACTTTCATATAAAGGTGACCGTGGAGTGATCGTCGTACCTTTTAGGGGTTAAAATCTGTGGTTTCGTACCGCTTATGGTGTCTAGATCTAAAATAACCACTTTTAGAGATATTCCGCTACGTTTTAGGGTATTGAGAAGGAAAACAAGAACTATAGCCTGACTTGTCGATTTAGTAATGGTACCTGTTAGGGAGGGGGGGGGGGGGGAATGAATTTCAGCCACGCCCACAACTGACGAGATTTTGGTACAGTCGAAGCTCTCGTAAGCGACCACCTCGGGAATTCGAAAAAGTGGTCGTAACTAGAGCTGGTCGCTTACGAGAATGGGTTGTCGTAAGTGACCACGTACTGAATCAATAGAGGCTGACCACTTACGAAATGTACGAAAGCGAATGTACAGGTCACGCATCCACAGAGATTGAAAACTTCTCTTATTCAGATGATTACAAATAATACAATGTTTCATAAATGTGTAGCACAGCAAGTGGTCGCTTACGAGAGCTTAAAAACAAAGGAAACGACCAGCTGGTAATTCCCAACAGTGGTCGCGGTCGCTTACGGATGCCGGGAACGGTCGCTTATGAGAGCTTTTAATTACAGAGTTTGAGTGACAATTCAAATGAAGTTTCACAATGGTGGTCGTAACTGGAGCTTGGTCGCTTACGAGAGTGGCCGCTAAGAGAGCTTCGACTGTACCCGTTTTGGGGTTCTTTTCAAAATTTCCGACGAACACCCCAGTCACTCAGTTTGATATGGGAGTCCCCCGCCCTCGGGAGCACTCCATGGAAATTGGTGTGTTCTCAGGAGTATGTTCTTTACAAATCTCTAAATGGACTACAAAAATGTGCCTGAATAACATTCGCGCGCGCTCGGAGCAAGTCTATGAACACAAGCTAAAGAATCACATACAGTCTGGGGAACAAGTGCCTGTTTTGGTAAATCTTCGTGGAAGCACTCGAAGAGTTTTCGAAACTTTTTATCCAATCAGAATCTAGCGCGAGCACTCACGAGTACTTCGAAAGCAATCGCGCCAGCATATACGTCATGTTGCTTAGCAACTTCGAGGACGAACACCGCGGGCTCAGCCCGTCTCGGAGGCGGGATGTCGCAATCAACTGGTACTTATTTCCCCGACTGAATATACCTAAACACTTCTTGAGTCAACAGCCAGCGCGAATATCCGGCCGGCACTTGGCAAATAGTCTGCTCAAAGTAGAGCTCGTGGCGCTGAAAGATTGTCCAAAAATGAAGCTGAGAGTTGATCGAGAAATGCGGCTTTGTCCACGGTTGCATTTTTGGCTTTCAGTTTGGACTCTATCATGTCGTTGTCGCTTTAAGTGTTCTACGTAGTATCAGCCTTGCTCACTTCATTTGAATTTCTATTTCTGGCTGATTTGATCTTAAAAATAGCCCGGTGGCTTCTTATGGGTTAAAGGGACACTGTCCCGGCATATTTGCTCAAAACTGTTATAAATGCATGAAATGGTCCCTAAATCTATGAAATAACAACTTAATAAACTCTAACTAAATGATAAAAAGCAATTTCTTCAAGAAATTCTATACTAAAACAACATTTTTGCAAAATTTCAAAGATTTCCGAGCCAAATTTGAAACTTTGAAAAACTGACATCCTGACGTTTTTTCAAAAATCCATATTGCAATCCATTTCCATCCTCGCTGTCGTTTGTCATCCTCGCTTCCTAATGGGTTCCTGTCATTTGTCGAGTGTTATTCTACAGAATCAAACCATTATTGTTCTACTTCCTATGATCTAGATATGTTTCTGAGCTTCCCAAAATCATGCTAAAATCAGGACAGTGTCCCTTTAATGTTAGGACTGTTAGGGTTGGAGCCTATGGCGGGGTCGTTGTGACCCAGGTAGGTACCGGCAAATTGTTAATACGACCCGACAAAATTCTGGGGTAAGATGTAATGGACTAGCATCCCATTCAGTTGGAGTAGCAATGCTTGATGAAGAAACGGAAGTAGCGCTTCCGGTTTCCACAGTATGCATGAATATCGCTACTTTCCTGTATGGGATCCCGAACCCATGAAGAAAGCTAACCTGCGATCAGGCGTGTTTTTGTTTTTTTCGAGTGCGAAGAGAAACGCCTGATCGCACCTCATCCACCGCGTCTAAGAGAGGACTGGGGATGAGTCAGGGTCGTCAGGGTCAGCGGCACACCAATTGGCGTGAAAACGAGGCACGAAAAAGAATATGGCGGACGGAACTCAAGTTCGTTTTGTTTTCATGTAAAATCTAGATTTGTATTTTATTCTGAAATGGGATGCAAATTGTCAAAGGTTAGGTTGTTTCGTCGAAGTCGCAGCGAAGCAACCAGAGATAAAAGGGAAGGTGGAGGACGTGTCCAAGCGAGAAATGACAAGAGAAAGCATGACCCAAGTGCAAAGCGTGAAGAGCATCAAGCTTCAGTCTTTACAACAACAGACAAAGAAGCTATCAGCGAACTCGTTCACGTCGGCCTAGATGAGAAAATTGCAAATGATCTTTTGCTGCTACGCGAAAAAGGATCTCTGAAAACCACTGGTGATGTTGTTGCGGTGTTGGAGCGAAATAATACGGACTATAAAGTTCAACTTGATGACAGCATTCTTGTAAGGGTGAACTCTTTGGGAGATCTTAGTTGTGAAAAGGTTGGAGAAAAAGTTATTATTAATTCAGCGGAGAAAATCAATATTAATTCAGCAGAGAAAATCAATATTAATACAGCATCAAGGAAGTCATTAGAGGTTATAAAAGGTATTGGACCAACACTTGCAGACAGGATTGTACAATACAGGGAGGAACATGGCCCTTTTGATAAAGTCGAGGGCATTGTGTCCGTAAGAGGAGTGAGTGAGAAACTTGTAGAGAAAATAAGATCACAAATAACTGCTGTATCTTCAAAGACACCCAAAATCCCGAAACTTCCTCCGCAAACGAATAAAACTGTGCGCATAGCGAGCTGGAACTTGCTCTCCTTTAATTCAGATAAAGCAGACAATGACGGAGTGAGAGAAGTGATTTGTCGTATAGTTTTAGAGAATGGGTAAGTATCTACCGTAAATGTATCTGTTTAGACAGTTTAGGATCGCTGAATATTTTACGAGTCACACTGTCAAAATTCAAGTGTTGAGTAAAAATATCCTGCGACACCACACACTAAACTTGTTTAATAAGAAAATTAATATTCAACCTGATTTTTCTGGGAATTTAGCTTTTGGCTATGTTGATATTTTATTTTTCCATGCGCAGTCAAAGAGAATAAAGACATGGGACAAGTACAAATAGATGATAATTATAGTCTGCATGCAGGCTCTCTTGTTTGGGATTCACGGGAGTAGCAATTCTGCAAGTTACAAGCCAGCGAGAGGATTGGGATGAGGAAAAGTGTCAATCCTCTCATTTTTTGCCGCTTGCATGAAACCCAGAAACCCAAAATAAAAGAGCCTGCTCGTAGGCTAATATTTGTACTTGTTTTATGCATTATTTAATATACTCTGGTGTTTTCTGTAATAAGTTTGCCTAATGGTTGGTGCAATGAACTTTAGATCAACAGGTCCAGGTTTGATTCTGGTTGGGGAAGTTGCTTTGCTCTCACAGTGCCTCTCTGCACTCAGGCATATAAATGGGTACCGGCAAACTGTTAGAGCAACCTGCGATGGACTCGTATCCCATCCAGGGGTTGTAGTGATACTCCCACTTGCCTTATACTACAGTAACTGAAGATAAGCATCAGCACTGTTGAGCTATCTGGCTCTTTCAATCTCTTGGACTGGAATAGACTTACAATGTACATGTACAAGTAGTTTGTAAGTGCCAAGTCATCAAGCTAAAGTTGCTTTTCATTTTCGCAGAATTGATATACTAGCTGTACAAGAGATTGGGGATGATACTGCATTTGAAAAGGTAAACACCAGGGTTTCACTACATTTTTAAATAAATGGCAGCAATAAACTAAACTAAGTGATGCATTTGGCTGCTGTTTGTACTGACCTATACAGACCTTCATTTTCATTTCTACCAGATTAAAGATGAACTGAATAACCCAACTAGTGAAGTAGTGAAGAACTTAAAAACCCACAGTGGACACTGGGAATGCTGTACTTCTGACGTTGCAGGCAGAATGTTCAGGGTATGTCAAAGTTTTTTTTTCAAAGGCCAGTTTTATATTACTTACGAGATAGCTGGTATTTTCTTTCCATTGTTAAAAGGCCTTTAGGTGGGAAATGCACATAATAATAATTATTATTATGTGCATTTCCCACCCAAAGGGCGCATCCTTAACAGTTAAGGATGTGCACTGCAATACTAGGGTTATGTTAAACTTTATTTTCCTGAATGTTTTTAACAGTTAAAAAATTGACTAACTGAAGACAAATAACTATATTTTACAGTCAAAGGAATACAATGGTTTTATTTGGAATACTTCAAGAGGTATCAGCTTAATGAGTGATGCACTTCTGGAAAAACCAAAGCAAGGTCAAAAGCAGTTTGCCAGGAGACCATATCTTGGTTTCTTTAAGGTACTGTAGAGTATGTGCCTTCTTTTTCAGGAACTAGCCTTTGCAAAACAATTTTGACAATAATAATATATTACAGGCCAAACTAGCAAAAAACATACAGGGCATTGTTTTTCAAATGAATTAACCCATTGACACCTGGGCCTTTTCCAAAAAAAAACCCCGGCAATCTAGCATCACAGATGCCTATTTCTGGCCGTTACCGTGACCGTTTACTGCCCAACTGTCTAAAACTTAAACTAACATCCCCTCAATATTTTCCTTGGGCATGCACAGAAATCAAAATTTCAACATAGTTTTTGAACGTGAAAAACACACCACACTTCAAGCTTTTCATTTCCTTTTTTTTGCCATTCTTTGTCTCCTTTTTCTCTCATTTTATTTTTTGGTTTTGTTGGCCTTTCAGTCACCTTTGTTCACATTGGAAAAGTTTCCACCTAAATGTTGGGGAAAGTGAACTATTTCAACAAAGAGTGTCAATGGTAGGGAAGGTCAAGTTTTTTGGTGATTTTGGAGGAAAAATTCCAAGTTGTTTTGTGTGTATCCCTGGCCCAATTCAACGTTCTGTGCTCGGATAGACATGCTTTGTTAGCATTTTCCTACTCTATCAGTTGAATATCAAAGACATCCTCTTGCATGAGCAGTGATGACATCACAAGTGGTACAAGTCCGTGGTCTCCTCTTGGCTGGTTTAGGTGTCAGTGTGTTAAAGGCTACATGCAAAAAATCAGGAAAATCTGAGCAAAACAAACAAAAAAGTGTCCAAAAAGTCAATATAAGTTGGTAATGTCCTCAGCCCTTCAAATACTGTATTATTATTTTGTAATATTTCTTAGTATAATGCTAACAGTAATATTCTTTTCACAGGCCAAGAAATTTGACTTTGTTCTTGTCAGTGTCCACTTAAAAGCAGCAGGATTAGGAAATTCTGACATAGCGAGACTTGAGGTAAACTAATAATGTAACCAAAAACATTTATGCTAAGTGATGAGTAATCGTACAGCAAGGAGCCCAGAGGTGTGACCACTTTTAATTAATTCACATTCTTTCATGCGTCAAAGTCAAAAAGTCAAAAGCCGAACATAGCTATCCTTGGCCTCTGATTGGATAGTCTGCACACACGAAATAATGTGAATTAATTAAAAGTGGTCACACCTCTGGGCTCTTTGGTGTAAACTAACTTTTTAAAAGGTACATGTAGTTACTGCAAGAATAGCATGGGCGACTTCAGAGATCATGTGATGGTGGGCACATTGTGGACGCCTCCAACTATCAAGATGTCTGCAAACAGGACATTGAAGTGCTCTCCATATTTCAACATTTTAAACATTGAATTGTCTTTCAAAACCGCTTCATTAATAATAATGCCTGATTTGCTGTTTCTTTCAATGTGATGCAGAAAGAGCTGGCCCGAATTCCAGACCTGTTGCAAGCATTGCAGACACACATACCAGGTAATGATTTATTTAGTTTATTTTTTCGTGAAAAGGTCTATTCGAGATTCATGAACAACCTAGAAGTTATTACAGTTGAACCCCGATTTCTCGAACCCTCGATTTCTCAAAAACCCTGATAACTCGAACCAAAAGTCGTTTCCCTTGGATTTCTTTCACTGAAATTTTACCCCCGATTTCTCGAACTAATTTTTGTTTCCCGTGGAGGTTCGAGAAATCAAAGTTCCACTGTATAACAAAGAATAATATTTGTAGAAAGAAATGATGGTGAATTTTAAGCTTGGTAGATGAGAGAGATGTTTTATCAGTCAGTGACACAAGCTACTCAGGAAAAAATTCCAAGTTCTCCCAACATGAATTCAACCTACCGGTAGATGACCTTCTGCACACCAGTCGGACGCTCTACCACTGAGCTACAGGAAACTTGTGGGAGCTACATGTAGGCCATATAACTAGGTTCAAATGTGACAAACTTCCACATTCTGCTAGGATTAGAATAATATGATTTTGTTATATTTCCCATTTCACAGGAGAGAAAGACATGATGATTCTTGGAGATTTTAACCTTGGACCTGAAGAAGAAGGTAAAAAGAAAAAGCTCTGATTCTTGTTCTTCATATATATGATAATGATTATGTGAATTCAATCATATATGTGAACTGCGGAAATTAAATGAATACATGATCATTGCAGTTATGAATGCAATTTTTGCAATTGCGATATAAGCCAGACATTTTTTGGGGCTTCAATGGGATTTGAACCCATGACCTCCACGTTACTAGGGCAATGCTCTACCAACTGAGCTATGAAACCACACATTCACCATTGGGAGCAGGTCAACTGTGAGTTTATAGACCCATGATAGGAATGAATGTGATAATGAATATATGAATGAAATCATATATGTGCAGATATCCTATCTCAAGTGTTATTAAAAATTCCCAAGTGCTTATTATAACTCAATGCACAAGGGGCAAGTTTACTATTTCCTTTATAAAATGTTCATGGAATTGCATGCGCTCAACCTTGTGACGTTGGCAGAGAGTTTTATAACTCGATAAAGCATGCGCGTGATGTAGGGCGTGACGTAGGGCGTGTGAGTTATAATGAACTCGAATTGACCAATCAGAGCACGTGTTATATTACCAAAATTTTATAATCTTGTATACACTTTAAATTTTTCAGATGTAAAATCCCTTCCACATACAAGCTCAAACATTGCTTCTGATAATAAGCGATGGACTAGCATCCCATCCAGGGGAGTAACGATGCACCTAGTGTTGTAGACAGACTGGTTAAAGTTGACTTATTTCTCTGTAGAATTTGATGCCATGCGGAAAGGTGGACTGGATAATTTGATTCCAGGTTCCACATTCACTAACATCAGTACCAAAAACATGGAAGGATCCAAGAATTATGATAATATCTGGATCAGCAAGCATGCAAAAATACATCACTTTACTGGACAGGCAGGTATGGCAACATATGAGTGAATATCTAAGGGTATAACCCAGCAATGCAAGTGTGAGCATATACGTTCATGTCTGATGTCTGGATAAAAGAAATGATGTTAATATATATCAAACACGAAAAACAGTGTTTCATCGGGATATCCAAACACCGAGAAGAGCGCGCAGGTGCAGCGGAGTATTTTTGATGAAATTTGAGGTGTTTGTATAGCCGATGAAACACTGTCTCGAGTATTTGATAAAAAAAACTAACAAGTAAACGGAGAAAGAAAATCGTAAAAATCTAACCTCTGACACGGTTATGATTTCCTTTGTTTTAACTTGATGAATTATTTATGAGTTTGAGAATAACAAATTGAAATAACAATAAAAATGCTCGGGAAAGAAATGATGGTAAATGTTAAGCTTGGTAGAAACACACAGTGAGGAAGATATTATTCAGACAGTGACACAAGCTACTTGGATGTAGTTTGCGGGAAGTTTGTCACATTTTAACTTAGTTATATGGCCTAAGTTCCCGCGGGTCTCCGGTGGCTCGATGGTAGGGCGGGGTTCAGACCAGTGGTCGGATGGTTGTGGGTTTGACTCCTGTTGGGAGAACTCTAAATTTTTTCCCCGAGTAGCTTGTGTCACTGACTGAATAAAGTCTTAATCAAGCTGTCATTGAATGTCTAATATTGATCTCTCGTCGTACCGTGTCCACAGTATCTTCAGCTGCTTTGACTGAGTTATGACAGTTCTACACGTGACTCTGTAATTTCTTAGTAAACTGTTTCACAGCCTTTCTACTTCCTCAAATCGTTGAACGCTCGAAAAGAGAACTGGAAGTAAGTCGAGTGGTGCTGGCTCGCCCACCCCCACCCACATGCACCCTTTTGGGTGTCCAAAAAATTCCTTAGCTGGTACATTCTTTTTACAGACTCATTGTTTGTACTTTTTTTGCTCTTTATAGGGGTGATCAGAGAAGGCCTTACCCACTCCTCCATACCCGACGGATGGCGCTGGAATGGCCTCGTTTCCGATCACTGTCCGGTATGGGCCGAGTTCTACTGTGACCGAGATTTTGACAAGGCCACTGGGCCACTGAGTGTTGATGACATCGCTATTGATGGAAAAGAGAGGACTAATTAAGACGATTTCCGCTGGACGTTCGAGCAAAAAGTGCAAAAAATTAAGTTACCAAAAAAATACTCATAGCACGGTAACATTTTGAATACAGTTAAGAAGAAATGATCGATAAATTCGCTCCCAAGCTGACCCCGCGAGAGAAGTCATTACATATTTTAATTAAAAAGACGCTTCATGTCAGTTCAAAACAAAATGGCGTGCGTTTTTATCATTTTTTTACGAGGTTTGACATTAATTTTCTCGAGGGGTCACTTGGAGAAGTGAATTAAAGTGATATGTTTCAAAATAGTATTCAAAATGTTACCGTGCTATGAGTAGTTTTTTTAGTAATTAATTTTTGCACTTATTGCTCGAACGTTGAGCGGAATCCGTCTTAATGTGCATAGGAAATAAAAACAGTGTATTTTTTAATATTTGTATTTTTTATTATTATTTGTATTTTTTATTATTATTATTTGTAAATGAATTGTCACTATATTTCTACCTAATTTATTTCTTTGTAAATAGTGTGTAATAATAAAAAAACTGAAACTTAGTGGAAGGTTTCTTATCTTAGAACAATCAAAAAGCTCCAAAAGTGGTTCGCTCAGCGCTCTGTATTTTGGGGGGATAGGTTTGACTTTATATTCCGAAGTTTTTTTTGTGACGCTCGAGGAAAGCGAAGTGTGAAAAAAATTGAGCGGTGACTGGTGAAGCCCGTGTTGATTAGCACAATTAATAAATTTCCGCTCGCTGGTCCTGTTTAGTCAATACGTCCAAAACGTGGTTTCGTTTACGGCCCAAGTGGTTGTGACGTAAAAAATTGTTCAAGCGAGGAAATAACAGTAAAACAATATACAGCATCAGAGTAAATTGACGCCTCTATAGCGATGTTTCTCGTTACGTCACCTACTGTTATTAATGTGCCAACCAGAGAACTATTGGCTGTTGAAACAAAGAGTTCTTTTATTTAATGGTTGGCAAATTTGAATAACAAAACAAATGTTGATAAACAGTGAACACTCCTATTCTCCCCGGTCGAGAAGTCCGTGATTCGACCCGAAAAATTCCATACTGATGAAGTAGCTCTAAAGAGATCCGTGTAGTGTCTCTGATTGGTTGTTACTTGAGCGGGAGAATTCAAAACGGAGAAACATGTACAGCCAATCAGAGACTACACGGATCTCTTTCGAGCATCGTAATCAGTTTGGAATTTTTCGGGTCGAATCTCAAACAGGTGTCTTGAGCAGGGGAAGAACAGGGCATTTCTGAGTTGCCTTTTGCCTCTGTTTCACAACGGGCCCACCGGATAAATCACTACCCGGTGGATAGCGTAGTTGGTTTTGTTAACACAGTATAGCGATTTATCCGTTGATAGCGTTATCCACGCTTTGAGCAACCGGGACCTAGTCCGAAAATTATCTCATTATCATAAGGAGCTCGGAAATGGCCTTTGTTGTTTACTCCATTCTCGTCCCCACAGCCCTTTCGCGTCTCTTGGCCGGCGGGGCCTAGGCACGAGAAACGAAGGGCCCTGGGGACATGGGAAATTCGAATGTTTTGATTGGCTATTTAAAAACAAAGAGTGAAAATACGGGCGGTGAAAACCTGGAACTACCGCGAAAATTCACGAGTGTAAATACAAATTTATTTCGTGGAGGACTTGGAAGTTGGAAGAAGAGACAGAGGATGAAGATTATGACCAAAAGCGGCGTGGAATATCTACAGTTGTTTCAACCAACCGGTTAAAAACTTTATAGTATAATAAGCTTACGTACCAATGGCTCACTATATTATATTTAATGACAAACTAATACAAAACTGAAGGAAAACATTCATACATCCTTGCCTGAGTGTCCTGATGGGGTTTAACTGTTAGCTGAGAAATGACCAAAATTTTAACTGATGGCTGAGAATGAGATCTGTCAAAATTAACTGATAGCTGAGAAGTGGCTAAAATTTTAACTGATAACTGAGAATCATCAGGACCCTCTTGCCTGTACCGATACGTTAGGAATCGCCCAGTGTTCAAGCTGTGTAACCAACGCAACGCTTTGTGGTCGGTTATGAGTCAGAATTTCCTGCCGAGAAGGTAAACTCTTTTGCCTAGTTCCTAGGCCTCTATATTTCGCCGCGGTCAATCCGTTTCGGGTCACGTGGTCCGAGCGAAAAAGTGACGCCTAGACAAACAGGAAAGTGAGACACTTGTCTCAATTTTTCCTGGCGCGAAATTGAAAGAGCGATTCGCGCCATGGCGGACAAAAATACAGAAGTGGTAATCGGCACAAATGTCGATACGTTTCGGTCAATAATTGTTTATAATTCATTTCCCCGAAGATATATTTTTTTTCTAATTACGTTCAATTAGTTCCAGGACTTCAAGGTTTTAGAGCAAGTTTCAACAAAATCGGCTGCATAGAAATTGCTACACAGTTCACTGGCGCGCGCCACTCGTAAATCGCTGGACAAGGGTAACGAGGACTCTGCATGATCTGGTAACGAGATTGGTCGTGGACTCAAAATCTTCTCCCAAAGCGCATGCGTGCACAATCGCGAAACATGGCGGTGCTGGGCAACAGACCAAACAATGCGAAACCTGTGTCAATCAAGCCGTTGCTAAGAATGACGTCAACCAAAACTTCGGGAAAATTTTTCAAGCTCGCAGCGCAGAGCTGTACACATGTAGCCTGCAAACGCAGCTCAGGCGGATTTTTGGTCTTATCTTTCACATCGCCGCAAAGCGAAATTAGCCAACGTCTTCGTTCTGGGTCGGATTTCGAACGAAAACAACCAAGGAAAAACACATTTTATTATCTTGTATACTAATTTTAGGTTTGAATTTTATTTGTAGCATTTCCACTTGGTGGCTCTTCATCTACAAAGACCTAAATTACAATATTGTTAAAAACTAAATACTAAACTACTGTATGTATAATACAATTTTAAATAAGATCAAATAACACTATGCAATAAAAATAGAAATTTCAATTAATTTAAGTCCTAATTACAATAAAATTTAAACTAGTTGTAATCCCGCCAATTTATGTTTAAAAGCACTATACTAATTGCAATAAAATTCAAACCTATGGGCCTCCACAGACTAGAGAGATTACAAAAAGCCATTGTGTATCGATAACTAGCACTGAGGCCCTAAGTGTAATTCAAATTTAACTAAACTTAACTATATGCCACACTACAGAAAATTTTCGGACGCTCATTTCCATTCTCCGCGAGCTAAGCTAAGAGATCTCTGCACTGAGACTCAAGCGGAAAATTTCCATAATGATGACGTAGCACTGACGATCCTAGTCCAGTTCTGGCCCCTCTCTCTTTGTCACGCACCCCCCCCCCCCCCCCCCAATCTTTATTTACCCACGGTATCAAATTCATCAGGTTTACTTAGATATGAATAGTCTAAAAATATACTATAAATTACATTCCACATGCATTTTACATTGGAAATATTTAACTCTAACTAATCTATACAATACTTGTAATACTAATATTAAAAACCTGGTTTCCATGAATGCCGTGCCGCTAACTATTATTATAATGTTTCTGATTGGTTGTTACAACCAAGAGAGACACTACAGGGATATATATTACTTTTATACGCGCGCTCGTATTTGATTTCAAATGCGTTGATGTCACAAGCATGGTTCATTGATGAAACGTCCATTGCATTTTGTTGGCTTTATTTAACAAAGCCATGTATTATACTGTCTTGTTATACCTCCCAACTCAAATGCGTTTTCCGATTGGACAAGAATGTGTCACGTGCCCATGTGTCAAAACAATCTAACTCCCTAAGGCGAACAAAACTCACTAACTTCCTTGGGAAACAACAACTTGAACTTTTGACTCGCACGTGATCAGGTCGTGCACCTTGAAACCGCGGCAAATTTGTGTGCCAGTCGCGTCAAGCAAATAATTATTTCGCAGTCATGGCCGTATAATTTGTTCAATTTTTGACTTGGGAGGTATGACAAAACACTTAATGACTGGCCCCACAGGAAACACCCCTCGGTTTAGAGGGTCTACGGGAAACAAAACTCACTGTTTCCCTTGGGGCCAGTCATTAAGTGTTTCAATAAAATAAAACACGACAGGAATTTGAGAACAGAGAGAAATTAAGAAAACACGAACCGCAGGCGAGTGTTTTCTATATTTCCCAAGTGTTCTCAAATAACAAACACTCTTGGTCTGTTATTAACGATGTGACAACGATGTGACACCAATCCGCCAACAAAAATCAGCGCCAAGCAAGATGCGAAAATGACAAAATAGTAGTTCTTGGATGACGAGGATGACGAGGTGATGGAAAGAGCAAGATCACCGACAGTTTCAGAAGGGACAAACTTCAAAAAAAGAAGAAAAAGAATAATAAATCAAACTATGAAATAATTTCCACAGTGTACTTATTTATTTTATTTACAACAATATTCATACAGGAGCATCTAATTTAGCTAGGCTAGTTTAAATAGAGCCCTGATTGACTAAACATTAATACAGACAATAAAACACGCTAGACATACTAATAAGATAATTGCACTGTGATGGTAGTTAGCCCTTGAAGCTTGACATTGATCTTTTAAAAACAACATAATTTTTTTTTTTAAACATAAGCTCCTGTAAGGTCCTGAGATTCTGTGGAAGGGTGTTGAAAGCGGGCGCGCCACTAAACCTAAAACTGCCCTGATAGATTTTACACATCGATGATAAACACAAGCTAAGGGAAGTTCTTTTACACGTTTAGAGTTGCTAATGGTTAGTAGAGAGGTTTTAAAAGCATAGATGTTTCCGAGCCACGGACGGCAACCGGAAGGCGAATGTTCTTGGTTTTGGCGCGCTTTCACCCATACCAATGAGATGGGAAGCCCTCGCTTTAGCATTTACAACTTGACGTTACATGGTAATGGAAGTCGATAAATATGCGCCAAAAAGAGAACATTCAACTCCGGTTGCCATCCGTGGCTCAAAGACGTTTGTGATTAAGCGTGCTGAAGATAATAATTAAAAAAACCGCTGTAGTTTTATTGTTTCCTCGAGGAAGCAATTTTTTTGCATTACAGGCGTGTAATCCTTTAGACGAAAATACCCGTGTCAAAAATAAGATAGAAGACTAGAGGTTTTCATCACAAATTTTAGCAGTTAAATTTCAGCCGCTCAATGTCTCTCGGATCAAGTAGCAACTTGAGAATGGCTCGAGAAGGCAGCTCCAATTCGTGTTACAGCGCGGACACTCGAACCGTGAACGCTTTGGCTTTATTTTGGCTTTATTTTGGCTTTATTTTGGCTTTATTTTGACTTTATTTTGACTTTATTTTGACTTTATTTTGACTTTATTTTGTATTTTTTTCGAAAAAAAATACAAAATAAGTACAAAATAAGTGAACATAAAGTCAAAATAAAGTCAAAATAAAGCCAAAATAAAGCCAGAGCGTTCACGGTTCGAGTGTCCGCGCTGTAAGACATAGTTGAACTCGTACCTTTATAGCAGCTAGTTTCCACATCTTCATCCGGCTTGCCAAATGGAGCAGGCATTCTCTATCAAAACGAGCTGGGTTCGAGTCGTGAGCCTCCAGGAGACACTTCATTACTGTGTACACAACACGATAATGCAGCTGGGTTAAAATATATTTATGCAAGCATGTAGGTATGACAAAGCTGACAAAGGCCGTTGGTGTTCCTTAGGCCCAGTTCAGACGCCGTACTTCACATGAGCCGAATCGAATTCGATTAATTAAGTTCATGTGTAGTACGGCGTCTGAATCAATTCGGAACGGCTGATTGAATTCGGATCGGCTCAGCCGTTCTTCTCGCCTGGCTCAGCCGGGAATAACGGCTGTGGACCGGCTTTGATTCAGACGCCAAACTTCACATGAGCCGAAACAAATGCATGAATTATTATAATGTATTTTTCAATATAAGAGTAATTTTTTCCTATTAAATTAAACTCGGCGTCTGAATCAATTCAGCCGGTCTAAATTAATATGGGTCGGCCTAAATTCGAATTCGATTCGGCTCATGTGAAGTACGGCGTCTGAACTGGGCCTAACAAAAGAAGTTAATAAAAATAATTTGTACGGGGACACCAATATGGCGGCTATGATGTCACTCCACAGGTCTTATTCACGATAGCCAGCAACAACAATAAGCTTTATTTACATGACCATAAATCATTACAGTATTGCAAAAGCCGCCATGATGGTTTTCGTATTGTAATGGAAATTAGCCATGTGGTCTGTCAGGGACGTTGGAAGGAAGACAATTTTCGGATAATCGGCTTGCCCTAATATTCAAATATCTGTTCCAAAATTATATTTGAGTGTAGGCCAAAATTTATTTATGAACTTGATTTAGTTAGGACTTTTGTAAAAAACAGTTTTCCAGTGAATTTTAGAGGGGGTCAGTTAGGGGGGGTCAGTAGGGGGTCAGTTAGGGGGGTCAGTAGTTTTGTCGAAACCCATTTATGTGTACACATCTTACTAAATACCAGTGCACTAAATACTAAATATCACCCAGTCATACAAACTTCTGTAAATTAGACGGTTTTCAAAAGGAAAAATCTCGTTCAATATTTAACGTATTACTTAATGGCAGTCGCTATCAATTTATCGTATTTATAAATTTGTCAGACGAAATTTAAATTATGCTAATGAGGATATAAGAGAAGGCCCCACGTAAACAAAGATCACCCTATAGAGCGTAGCGGTTTACACACACAGCTGTGTGACCGAGACAACCAGCAGGTGTCCTGTTAGGGTTAGGGTTGACTCTACAACGAAACCAAGAGACTATGATCATAGTCTCTTGACGAAACATAATAACATAATACAGACGAAGCTCTCTGAGCGGACACTCTCGTAAGCGGACAGATCTACTTACGGCCGCCTTGACAAAACCCCGTTTGAACTCTCTAGCTCATACAAACTCTATTTACACATTCCCATAAGCGGCCAGCTCCAGTTGCGGACACTTTTTCTGCTTCCCGAGGGTATTCGCTTACGGGAGCTTCCACTGTATAAGCAGATCAGCTAATTGTACCTTTTCCGCGTCCAAACGGTATCTCTGAACAGTGACGTTTGACATCCACTGCGCATGCCTTGAATAACACAGGATCGGACTGTATGTCTGTGCGGGCTTCCTTCATTTGACGGACTACCTCCTACAAGACAAACATATTATTGTCAGCTCTGTTCGGGATAGTTCAGTTGTAAGCTCTATTTCAGCCACAATTTAAGCTTACTAAGACTAAACATACCGTCTCGTGGCACTCAACAAAGCACCTTTTCGAACGCATTTCACGAATCTATAGTTTTTAAATGAAATTCAGCATTACATACCACTCGACAATTCTTTGAAGCAAGTGATCCTAAATGACTTTTGAGACACTCCTCAACTGCAGATGGTGCAGCATCACTACAATACTTTTTGATCTAATAGAAGAAAAAAAAACAAGTACAGATTTCACCATTAAATGCTACAAACCCTTGTCACTTGTCGATAGTAACTCGTGTGTAACTCTTTTGCAAGAAATATTTTCGGCTAACAGGATGATGGTCTGTTAATTCCCTATTTTACAAAGTACAGCACTAAAGACGGAGCACAATGCGTAGTTTTAAGAGCCTAAATGTGATACGACTACCTCCCTCCCTCCCCTCTCCTCTCCCACCCCCACCCCACCTCAGGGCAGTATACTCACATCCTCTGCACACTCATTGGACAGCCTGGCATCCATCCTGAAGTCACGTGCAGCCTCACGCATCCCCTCCCCTCCCCTCTCCTCTCCTAACCCTACCCCACCTCGGGACAGTATACTCACATCATCTGCACACTCATTGGACAGCCTGGCATCCATCCTGTAGTCACGTGCAGCCTCACGCATCCCCTCCCCTCTCCTCTCCTAACCCTACCCCACCTCGGGACAGTATACTCACATCATCTGCACACTCATTGGACAGCCTGGCATCCATCCTGAAGTCACGTACAGCCTCACGCATCCCCTCCCCTCTCCTCTCCTAACCCTACCCCACCCTACCTCGGGACAGTATACTCACATCATCTGCACACTCATTGGACAGCCTGGCATCCATCCTGTAGTCACGTGCAGCCTCACGCATCAGCCTTTTGACGTAGTCTATGCACTCATCGGACAAACGCTAAGAGAGAATCAGTTGAGAACATCAATCTTAACCAAGTGCCATGTGCAAAACTGAGAAAAAAATCTTGAATTTCATTTGCTAAATTGTCTAAAACAAACAGCACCAAGCTTAAAAGTACTGCTCAATAGCTTTCATTTGAATGGTCGCACACTAGGGTTTCATCCACAAACGAACAAACACTGCAGAAGTTGTCACGTGGGCTTGTTGCCACAACGATGTTACCTAGTCTGTGGGCTCAGAGATAAGATTCTAAAAACCTGCGGCCGTTCTTTTTTTCTTTTCTTTTCGGCTCCCGGGAAATAAGTTATAACAGGCGAGAAAAACGACTGCTTCTGCAGGCTGGGATGAATATGAGTCTCACAACAGGCCATTTCCAAGTTGCCTTTTGCCTCTGATTTTCGAAACGAGTCCTGGTGCACAACCTTTCATATGGAAATGAGTTTTACCTACTCGTTTATTGTCTTGCAAATCAAACTCATTTCCATTTGAAAGGTTGTGCACCGGGACTTGTTTGGAAACAGAGGCAAAAGGCAACTTGGAAATGGACTATTCTATGCAAAATTGCCTCCATTTTCACAAAGGTAAGCAATTTAGCGATGATGGTTTAACTATCAAACATACATCATAATGATCCTTCAGGCACTTGACAACTTTTCCTTGACCATGAGAATCCATCTCCTCCTGGCAAAATTTAGGAATGTCTAACTTGCAGAATTGACGCAGCTGTGGATCGAGTTTAACATCTGAAATAAAGAAGAAACACACTTAACGGTAATGAGCTGCTGTAAGGCTACTGTTTGAACTGCTGCCACTGGGTCCCCTCACACGGCACATAACACTACACCTCACCATCCCTCTCTCGCCACTACACCACACCACACCACCCCTTCTCCTAACACTACACCTCACCACCCCTCTCTCGCCACTACACCACACCACACCTTCTCCTAACACTACACCTCACTACCCTCTCCCTCACCACTTTCCCCTTTATCTACAGCACTATCATGTAAACACACGTGCAGTGATGAAGGTTACATACCTTTTGATTGTCTGATCTGTCTCTTGGTGACTATGGCACGACAACTAAAACCAACAAGGAAAACAGTAATAAAGATATGTTGCGTATTTCAGTAATAACAGTATATTCAGTTAAAATTCAGTTTTAGTGCAGAATGTAAAATCAGCCCGATCAACATTAAAAAATCCCAAATTTCAATGTTCCAAAATACTGAAACAAACAAACAAACAGCACCAAGTGCACGTACTGGTCAATAGCTTTCATTTGAATGGTCACACACTAGGGTTTCATCCACAGACTTAAAAGTTAGAACCACCTTGTACAGCATAATAAACAGTACCACATGAAAGTACTGCTCAATAGCTTTCATTTGAATGGTCACACACTAGGATTTCATCCACAGACTCAAACGTTACAACCACATTTATTGACTCAAGGTTTGACTCTGGGAGGCGATCATATACCTATCATCCATGGATGGATCATTCTTGTTCATTCTGAGGCAAGAAAATATCTCTGATGGTTTTACATCATCGCAAAACATCTGAAAATAATAACAACAAAATTACTTTTGAATTATGAAACCTCAAAATAACAGTTTGCTAACGTAGAAAAACACCAAAGAAGTAATAACAAACCGAAAAGGAACAAGAATGGTTAAGACTGAAGAAGATTAAGACGGAATGACAAACTTGACAAATTAAGGCTAGATTTTTCAAGATTTGCCATCCGTGATAAGTAATAACAGCTTTTATTGACCAATCAGGTCCAAAGCCAGAACTTACTATGATTGGTTCGCATTACTTTTACCGCGCTTGGCACGGGTCACGTGTTTGCAGTAGTGATCTGATTCACGTGTTACATACCTTGATCATTTTTTTACACGATCGCCTCAGTTTGTAGTCCAACTCAGGGTCTTCCATTTCTTCCTCCTAGAGTGAAAATGAACATAATCACAGACAGTTAACCCTTTCACTCTCAAGAGTGCTAAGTTCAAAAGTGATGGAAAAATCTTGAATTTCTTTTAGCAAAATTGTCAAAAAAACCAGCATCACATGAAAGTAATACTCAATAGCTTTCATTTGAATGGTCACACACTAGAGTTTCATCCACAGACTTAAAAGTTAGAACCACCTTGTACAGCATAATATAAACAGTACCACATGAAAGTACTGCTCAATAGCTTTCATTTGAATGGTCACACACTAGGGTTTCATCCACAGACGTAAAAGTTAGAACCATGTTTATTGACTCAAGGACTCTGGGAGTGAAAGAGTTTACACACTCAGCCACTCAACAAAGGATTAGTGAAGCGAGTTATACTCTAAACACACTTGAAATGTGGGAGGTGCACTACAGTTGAACCTCTCCACAACGGCCACCCTGGTGCAGAATTATCTGGCCATTGTAGAGAGGTGGCTGTTAGTGGAGGTTCGACGTAGTATGTTGGTGTGCAGAAAGTCATAGGTTTGACTCCTGTTGATGGAGTTACGGTGAGATAAATTAGGGGAAGATCCACCTTTTTGGTGAAAACCTTTTCTGTTCTCTTACCTCACGCTGGAAGAGTTGGGCACTGCATTTCTTTGATAACTGTTCTCTGTTGTTTCTGAGACAAGCCAGAATCTACAAATGAAAAGATTTTCAATACAAACAAACAATCAATCAATCAATCAATCAATCAAGTCAGTTAGTCAGTCAGTCAGTCAGTCAGTCAATCAATTTTGGCCTTATTTCCATCTGTATGCTGTCAATAGTGGGTAGTACAGTGGCTTAATGGATTAGTGTGATGGACTTCCGATTGCGTGGTCCAGGTTAGAGCCCTGGCTGGAGTTACTGTGTTCTGTCCTTGGGCATTGGAAATACACTTTACTCTCACAGTGCCTCTCTCCACCCAGGAGAATAAATGGGTACCAGCGAACAAATGCTGGGGGGGGGGGGGGGGGGGGGGGGGGGGTAACCTAAGAAAGCATCCCATCCAGGGGTGTAGCAATACTCCTAGTCACTTCACGCTATTTTTAGCTAGTTTGCACTACACACACTTCTGCACTTATATATTTCACTTTTGTAACACTTTTTAGTTTTATTGCACTTGCAAACTGTCCTGGATAGGATTATGTAGATGTAGCTATGGAAACCAGAGCACCAGCACCGATGAGTGATCCTCCGATCCTTAGGAATGGAACAGACTTGACCCTATGTGAGTGTAGCACAGACACACTGAGTGAATCAACTTACCTTTGCCTGGCCATAAG
Source organism: Desmophyllum pertusum (assembly GCA_029204205.1). Taxonomy (NCBI): domain Eukaryota; kingdom Metazoa; phylum Cnidaria; class Anthozoa; order Scleractinia; family Caryophylliidae; genus Desmophyllum; species Desmophyllum pertusum. The sequence goes on from MU826867.1 coordinate 424,237, forward strand.
TGATATGCTGACAAAGAGTTGTAATGTCTTTGATGCATGATGTGAGCATCACAGGGTCAAAACAACATATTTTCAGACTGTAAATGAAAATAGCAACAAGATTTTCAAATTAATTCATTATTAACATTTACACCATAGCGCTTTAGTTTCTTTTCGCAGACATCAGCCCACTAAACCATCTCAATAGTGCACTCTGCACTTATTATTATTAGCTTGCTTACAATCAAGTTCCATATGACAGGACTCAGGTCAACCTGATATACTATCATAGGTGCGTTTTGATGAAATTAATTATGTATTGATACTTAACAAACTCGAAATAATTCATGAAGGAAAAACAAATGAAATGAATGTTTTTTTGTTTTTTTGTTTTTCCGATGTACAAAATGGAAGGAAACCATAAATAATATTGTTTATAGTACACTCAAGGGGAACAGAAAACAGTTCGAGATAGCTGATGGTAAATGACTGAAAAACAAGGGCAAGGGGAATGGGTTTGAGTTCGAGTTCGAGATAGCAAGATTAGCTCCTTTAATGCGTATCTATAAATCAGATACAGAATGTACCCTGCTTTACATAAACGATTGCTTGAATTTATTATTATTATTATCTTATTTAAATACAACTAAAGCACTAAATTCTTACTTCTTCTTCCTTCTCGATTCTGATGTGATTACGACATTGCTCAGAAATAACATGTTCCTCCTCATTGATAACAGCATCACGGACCTTTTTACTCAAACAAACAACAAGGTCATGCCTGAAAGGAAAATTAAACAGCAACGTGGTTATTATAAAGATATGCACACTGATGAAACACCTCCACATATCAGACAGATGTGAAGTGTTTATCCATGCTGCTCGTACCATTCCACTGTCATTCATTCCAGGTGTTCAGTTAGACAAAAACAGCAAGCCCGTGCCTTTTTTCCCCATTTGCTATTCTTTGCACTGTGGGAGACGCTGTGGCCGAATGGTTAGCGTGTTGGACTCCAAATTGAGTGGGTTTGGGTCCAGGTTCACTGTGTTGTGTTCTTGGGCAAGATACCTAAGTCTCACAGCTCACAGTGCCTCTCTCCACCCAGGGTATAAATTGGTACCGGCAACAAAATGCTGGAGGGGGTGGGGGGTAATGGATGGACTAGCATCCCATCTAGGGGGAGTAGCAATACTCCTAGCCAGCTTCATGCTACAGAAAGCTCTAGCAGTGTGGGCCAATTTGGCCAGAGTGTAGCTTTACCTTTTCCTATGCCTGGAATAGACTATCATTCTTATGAAGGAAAATTATGTCTTAGAGAAGATGACCAATAGAGATGTTTTAATGTAGTAGACGATCAAAATGCATCATTAGTCGCAAGATTAAAACATTTAAATCAGTCAAGACTGATTTTTACAGCAATTTATTGTTTGGTTCATGTAGTAGCGTATTTCCTTGATTAAGCGCCTCTCCTTGAATAAGCACCCCGCCCCTCATGAAGTAAGAAAAAGCAGTCTTGCCAAAAATAAAATTGTACAAAACTAAAGCTGGTTCAATAATGGACTTGACAAGACAAAACCTGACATTTGAAATAAGCACCCAGGGTGCAAGGTAATACAGTAATTATAATATTTTAATTAACTAGGGTCGTAAGTCCAAAATGCATGCTAAGATGCTAGGTAATATTTTATCAAGCGTCATAGGTCCCCAATGCGTGCGAAGACGCTAGATAATTATTGTATTTCTTATAATATTTATGTGACGTGGCTTAGGTTAAGATCTTACTTGTTCTTCACGTCCTGGCAATACTTTGTGGCATCCTTACGGCAAGACTTTTTAAATTCAGGAGAGAATTTAAAATCTTTCATTTCGACCTAACAAGAAAAACAAAATTAACACAATAAACAAAGACACAAAAGATGCATGTAGGGCTTCAGACTCATAACACATCAGATCAAAACCTAAATCACAAACTTACAGTACATTAAGATATGAGATAATCAATTTACATGTAGTCGGCACATGACAATTTATTTGAGGAATACATGTAATAAAACAATTATCCTGCTCAATCTTGCGGAATATCGTCTGATTTTAGCCCACTCGGCCTACAGCCTAGTCGGCTAAGTATCAGGCGATATTCCGCACAATTTTTGCAGGATAATTATTAAAAAGGCAAGTGGAAAATTTTCCTAAGTGTGGTTTTGGGTCAAATCATTTTTCTTTCTCAAAGGTGCCCTGAATTTTTGCATGTGTCCTTCAATTTAATAGAAAAACTGCCCTGTAATTTTTTTTCCTGGTTCAATTGGTTCATGAAATAAAATCAGCGAAGCGATGCTTAGGAAAACCACACTTTCCATTAGCCTCTTCAATTGTTCCAAAATTATCAGTAGCACAATGTGTAATAAGGGTCATAGGAAAGGGTAATAGTAATCATACGTACAGTATGACAAAATTCAGAAATCACTAAATATTCCCAAATTTGTCAGCTACATTTAATTTGTTTTGTATTTCCTCTAAAACAGTTAAGGCTGGTCTTCAAGACAAGAAAAAGTCCACAGGCTGTTAAAAAGCTCAAAAGATTTTATACATAAGTTATTTTTTAGTTCCATTTCAACTTACAAGCTGCCAGTGCTCAATTGAAGCATGACACTTCTCATCCATTCCTTGATCATTTTTGTGTTCAACTAAACACGGCAGAACTCCTTCTGTGTTTCCTTGCGCGACAATATCCTATTAAGCCAAAAACACAGCATCAACATTAGCCGGCGTAGCAAGCGCTGAGTGGAGAAGAGTGCAAGTTTTTAGGAGCGCTTTCTCACTTTTCTTGCCTTGCATGTCTTCTTCCTCTAGTGCATGCCCCCCCCAACTCGCGCTTTATTACTCCAGCACCTGCTATGCAGGCTACATCAACATCAGCAATCACTTCAAAATTTCCATCTTAACATCATTGAATGATCATTCAGTGAAATATAATACATGTACAAAAAAATTGATGAGCCGCAGCCAGGATTTATCATCTTGATAAAAATATATAAATGTCTAAATGTTCTCTGGCTAGAAACATTCAAACATGTACTTTTTTACTATTGAGAAATCTTGCACCAGTCATACTCGTCTGATATCTAAAGGTCTCAAAAATCTCCTAAATGACATAACACATTGAGAATTCGCCTTTATCATAAATCAACCATCTTGTTTTTGGGCGTCAATGGCAGTGCGCAAAGATTAAAATTAATTATTTCCTGCAACCAAATTTTGTGCCAAAAATCAAATGCCAGGGCGCAGGAAATAATGAATTCATGCCAAGCCTTGCTTAGGTTATTTTTGACATCACAAAACAAGATGGCTAATCAATGTGTGATAAAGGTGAATGCAAACTGTCGTCATAAACTCTACTATGTGCACTTACCTCACAGAATTTTGTCAACATGCCAGAGCAAGCACGCACCAGTGTTCTGTCAAGCTTATAATCCTGTTAAGAAAAAAGTGAAGATTGAGAGGGATTATGAACAATGAGCTTGACAATTTGGTGTGCCTTTTGTAATGTACAAATGTTAAACTTTTTTTTACATGTAATGTCAAGTATAGGTAAGTAAAATAAAGTATTCATCTGCTCGTAAATATTATCTTTTTTTAAATATTAATTATATTAAATAATATTAACTTAATAACAAATATTATCTTGATATATCAGCAAATTCTCAAGATAACACTCACTAATAACAATATAATTTATTATATAATTGTATGGATGTCAGTACAGATAATTTGTGCATTGGTATTGGGTTTCAAGGGTTAAAGAAACCAAGTTGACAATATACTGATTTTCATCTTCAGAGTACCTGGATTTCTGAAGATGTTCTGACAATTTCCGAACAATACTGAAGATTTCTGAAGATGACCTGATGATTTCCGAACATTGCCTAAGATGTACAAAGATTTTTGAAGGTTGCAAAAGATAGCCCACAGTGCATTCAGACATAGTTTGGAAGATTCAAACAAACACGATATATAGCGTCATTTATAGGACTATTTTAAATTGAACCAAATTTACATGTTAGTAGTCCAGATATCCGAGGGTCAGGCATGAAAAATGGGCCTGTATGCGTGAGATGGCGCGAGATCGATGTTTTTGATCTGTAGGCATGAGGTTCACACATAAAGTGTGAGATTTGGCAGGTTGTACAAACCTCTCCTTCCTCCTCTGTAAATTGACTAATGGCTTCACTACAAGTAGTGGTCAAGTTGTCAAATTTGTCCTGTAAACACTGTATCTCCTAAAAAAAACAAGACAAAAACACAAGTTTAGACAAACAATGGCTTGCTGTAGTATGACAGTAATGACAGTCAAAAATAATAACTGTGGAACTCCAGAGAACAATCTCATCTCTCTCAGGACAAAATGGCCAGCACCTGCTGTTAACGATAGCACTGCAGAGCACAGTGCTTGATTTTTCTCAAGGGAAACGAAAAACAGTTTGAGATAGCGGGGAGTTCGAGATAGCCGATAGTAAATGACTGAAACTGATGTGCAGTTCATGAAGTGTTGCTTAAATTATACTATAGACTGTAAAAGTGACAGGAGTCCTGTGCAGAAAGGTTCAGTCATAAACTGTTGCCAGTGTTTTGGGGGCGATGAGTTGTCTTCCTGGTATTCCTGGTAAATATTTCTGGGAGTTGGAAAAAGTTGAGGTTCTGCACCTGGGCCAAAGTCACCGCCCACACTGCTGGAGTTTATCCAGGTTTTTGTAGCATAATATTTACGCCACCAGCCTCACATGCAAATTAAGAGTGGGTATATCATTCTATGATATGGGTAATTCTTTGGGTGTTTGTATGGCACTCGTCTGTCTTTTTTTCTTGGCATACCACCGGCCCTTAACAAGTTCTGACAGTAGTTTTCTATCTGATTTACCTTTCCCTTTTCGACTTGATCACTGCAGTGTTTTCCAAGATCCTGTATACAAGCATGTTGTATTTCAGGCATCAAATGCACATCTACAGCTCTTTGATGCATCACACGCTGAACATGAGCAGCACATTTGGGTGAAACCTACATGATATAGAGAAAAGATTCAAGATACTCAATAAGCATTTCTGAGCTGCATCTTACCTCTGCTTGAAACACACAAATTGGCAACATATTCAGAATATTTGGTTGCCAAAATGTGTTTTCACTCACCATGGTGACCACAGCTTGAAGCACTGTGGGGCTCAACAAGGGAATCAAAAATATTCTGACTTGCCTTGATGTGCCACCAAACTCTCAGTCAGAACTAACATTTCATACAGTACAGTGCAACCAGGGCTGTCATAAGGGCTGTACCCTATAACGCCTGTAATTAGTATATTATTATTATTTTAATTAGTGTGATATCTTGTAATGCGCGTGTGAGCATCTCCCTATGTAACACGCGCAATATAAATATTAAATATTATTATTATTATTATTATTATTATTAGTTCATTTGATTTTGACTTGATGTTACAGCTGATGGTATTAACTGTCAACAAAGAAATTGCTAACAATAATTATTGGTACGGGTGAAACATTAAAACCAACGGTGGTTCAAAAACTTAATGACAGTCCTGGCGACTTCTTGAACCTGGCCACTTGGAAGAAAATTGACCAATCACTTACGTTAATTGAAGGGCTCCGGGCAAAACCAGTTGTCCCTTTGGTTTTTCGGAAACAAAAGAAACAAAAGGAACCGATTAACCAAGGGGACGTTTTCCCCCAGAGCCATTCAATTGAGAAAGAAGGACTGCGACTCTTTTTGTAAACAGGACAATTAATTTTCCTCCAAGTGGCCCGGCTCAAGTAGATACACTGTAAAACAACTGTATGGCAATTGTTTGGAGAACTGATATTTTTTCAGAGCTTGCAGGAGCTGGTAGGGTTATCAGTACAATGTAGTTAAGTGCTCAGACCTGTGTTTGTGTTTCAAGGACAATGTGTCTATACAGACATGATATAACCAAGCTGACTGGATATGTGTCTTGATCCTCCAGGCTGGGAGCCTGGCAGATGGCATTAGCGTCATTCTTGCACGCTTTCTGCAATTGAGGATCAAGCCTGAAACAAACAATAACAGCATCCATTCAGTAATTTTTGTCAGAAGTAGAAAATGCTAGTTTCTATACTGTCAGGCCATAGATTATGAAGGTTTATTCCATACATCAAGAGAATACATTTTCATGTGAAATAACTGGTTAGAGTACCCTGGATGCCAGATATTTTTTTCTTTACATGAACTGTACGCAATGAAGCCACGTAAGTGAGCCAGAGTCATGGCAGTTGACAATCTCAGTTCCATGCATCACTTGTCATTCTATTTCCTTATAATGGGAACATACGAACTCACAGTTGACAGGCTTATCCCAATGTACATGCAGCAATCAATTTATTACCGTAAACTGCCAAGCCCCCTTAAGTTAATCTTATAAGTTTAGAGCTCGTAAAAAATAATACATGGAAGAATAGCAATAAATAGAGTTGAACCCTGCTATCATGAACTCTCAAGGGAAATGAAAAACAGTTTGAGATAGCGGGGAGTAGCCGATAGTAAATGACTGAAAAACAAGGACAAGGGGAATGGGTTTGAGTTTGAGACACTCAAACACCGCGTTCGAGATAGCAAGGTTCCACAACTGTAGCATAAACTTCAGTGCTAAAGCAGTACTGTATGTTCTTCTTACGTGAAGTCTCTTGCAATGAAAAATTCCAGGTGCAACAACTGTTCCTCACACTCAGGTATCATGTTATCTGTGTGAAGATTCTCCATCAGACATGACAAAATCCTGTCAGTGGTTAATAAAATGCAAATAATTATTACAAAATAATTATTAAAAATAGACCAGTGAGTGGGTGATATGCGATTGAGTGAGCGAGCAAGTGAGTTGGTGAGTTATTGAACGAGCGAGTAAGTGAGTCAGTGAGTTAGTGAGCGAGTGAGTCAGTGAGTGATCAAGTGAGGAGCGAGTGAATCATAATCAGTTTTATTACAACTTACATCACATCTTCTTCCTTTTTGCCTTTATCTTTACACACAGTCTGAACGACAGGTTCACATGCCTGGTACAGAGTGTGATCAATACGGTAATCACTCCCGGCACCTGTTTCCTTCAAAAGCTCCTCAATCTGTCAAGCCAAAAAAATGTTGATATATCAACAAAACAAGTGCATGAGAGTTTCAGTCAAACAAGTGCACAAGAGTTTCAGTCAAACAAGTGCAAGAGAGTTTCAGTCAAACAATAAGGGCACGAGTTTGAACTATTATCAACTCTCATTTGACCCCGGTTTAATAATATTACGTGAAATAATTTCCTTGAATAATAGCCAGAGGTGATTATTATTATTTTTGCTCCTACTTAAAGGGGGCAATTATTTGAGGGGAGGTGATTAATCGAGGAATGGCTATTATTCAAGGAAATACGGTACGTTATTCTCACAAGTATTAATTTTCGCAGTTTTCACAATATAGAAAAAAACGTGAAAATGAAGGTGATATTTTTGCAAAAAAATTTAAGCCTTTGAGCCCTTATTTTCTCTGAAATCACCAAAGCCTCATGAAATGTGGGTCTGTTGGTTTCGCAAAATTAAGTATGCCCAAAAATTAGTGAGAATGACAGGTAGCTTATTTAAGTTAACTTTTTTTTTCTTGATACTTACAGCCTTAAAGCACTGTGGTCTAATAATATCTTTGTTTCCCTCGTTTTCTTCTGCCAATTCCATCAAACAGTCAATTGTTTTCCCTTCCTTCATCGTTCCTTTCTGACAGTGCATCTGAATTTCAAAGTCGCATTTAGCAACAATGTCAGGATTGATAGAGTAATCTTCCATCAGCTGTTGTCGCAGATCAAACAACTCCGCCTGGCACTTGCCACTCACTTTTTGGTCTGTAATTCACAAGATGTCAAAAATTTAAATGTATTTTGCAGCTAATTACAGTCAAAATGGCTGAAGTGTTCTGCCTAAATAATGATTAATGCTTTCATTAATCCAGAGCGACTTCGATTTTTGAATTCAAGTTTCCAACGATTGTGGATCACACTCATGATGGGGGTGGGGGGTGGGGGGCGATACATACATACATGATATGTACATTGTATGGAAGGATTTATAAATTCCAAGGCTTTATAAAGTAAAACATTGATCTTCAGGCCTAATTATTAACAAATCAGTCCTTCTTTTTTTTTTGTATTTCAAATATGTTTATTGTCTTATTAAAGTACATTTACATTGTAATTTCACATATACACAGTCACATTCCTGTACATTGTGATTATGGACCTCCAAAGCACATTTTGATCTCAGCCTGTGTTTTCGACATTTTACTAATTTTTCTGGACAAATAAGAACCTCCTTGACCTTCATATGTCAGGCTGTGGTTCTTATATATTGGGGGTTTAATTTGCAGGTTCTTAATCCACAGTTTCTATATGCGGGTTTTTACTGTCAGTAGCTAATGTAAGTTTCAAATAATTTGTGAAGTAAGGAAGACATGGTCTTATAATTACCATCCTGTATAGCTTTCTCCAAGCAAATCAGAATATTTGCCAGGGCTCCATGTTTAGTGTTTCCTTTTTCACATTCATATTTGTCTTTGTATTGATGATAAAACTTCACGCAATTCTTCATCAATGGATAGTTGGCCTTGTAAGACAAAATCAAGAAAAAAATAAACAAATGCAACATACATGTACAAGCATTAGCATGATTATAAGCAGAGGTTTCCCTTTACGTGCTTAACGTAAAAGCTCTATTTAGCCCCCCTCTCTCTATTAAGCCCCCCCCCCTTTGGAAGTCAGATTTTGTAATAAGCCCCCCCCCCCACCCCTCTCTATTAACCCCTCCCCCAGGCTTTCAGCCAGGCTGATGTAAATGACATTTCAGCAATATTTTCTGGCATTTCAGTCACTTTGTATTGAAACGTGGTCTTTAATTTCCAGAAGTATCATTGAGTTTAAGGGTATAAGTGACATTACATTCGTAATAGGGTGATACATAACCCATTTGTTGTTCTGTTTTAGTTTGTTGTGCAATAGTAAAGTTTGAAAATATAATGTGAATTTTCTCGAAAATTTATGATTTGAAATAAGTCCCCCCCCCCCTCTCTAATAAGCCCCCCCTTCTTGGGGCCTGAAATAAAATGAGCCCCCCCCCCCCCCATAAGATATACGCCTGAGATTTGACCTGTTAAATTCCATACTGACAGTGCAGGTCTACGCAGATCATTCTTGTATTGTCTCTGATTGGTTGTTGCTGTTTTTGAATTTTTGCTCACAAGTAACAATGAATCACAGACACTTAACAAGAATCCCTGTGAGCTGGAATTATTCAGATCACATTGAAGACATTTCTCTTCCTGGGAAGAATTGAGTGTTTATTCCTGAAGACAATTTAACAAACATAAAATACAACATTACTGTAGCCATTTCAGTTGCTACAGAGATAAGTACACAACAAGAGACTGTGTGTTTTAATCATAACAACCTCGCAAACTTCCCTCAACTCATAAATTCAAAACTCTCATGACATCTACATGTAACTACTTACATGTATGACTGGTAAATTCCATGTTGAGTTTTGCCCCCCACAAACCCATTAGAACACAAACATCCATTACAGTATTATTTCTTACTTTGGCATGCTTGGCCTCCATTTTCTGTCGCTCAGTCAACCTTGCTCGACACTATGGGAAAAGAACAAGTGAGTAATGCAACAGTTATGATAATTAATATTTTGCGATAAACATGTACACTGTAAAGCAAGTGCTGGATAAAACTGAAGCATTTTGAATGAAAAAACAAACTACCATAAAAGCTCTATTTAAAGCCCCTGGGGGCTTATTTAATTTAAGGTCTCAAGAAGGGAGGGGGGGAGGGGGGCTTATTAGAGAGGGGGGACTCATTTCAAATCATAAATTTTCGAGAAAATTCACTTCTCTAAAACACAGAACAAGAAATGGGTTATGTATGACCGTCTTACAAATGCAACATCATTTATGCCCTAACTCAACGACAGTTCTGGAAATTTAAGACCATTTTTCAATAGAAAGTGACTGGAACGCCAAAAAATATTGCTGAAAAGTAATTTACATCACCCTGATGGAAGGGCTTAATAGAGAGGGGGGGGGCTAAATAGAGCTTTTACGGTAATTCAATTATTGAAGCTATACCCATGTACTATAGTGTGTGATGTTGTGCAGTTATGTGCAACCAGTGACCACAAATGGTCAATTTTTAATCGTATAAAAAAAATCCTCAGTGGGACTGATAGGCTGGCAGCTACCACGTTTAAATTTATTTTTGGTTTAAAAATTTTCAAACCTGTTTGATTTTTATCTTCCTTTCTCTCAGGTTTATGACAATGAAAGGAAAACAAAACTCAATTGTTCAAACTGGTTTGAAAAATATTACACCAAAAACAAAATGATTTAACTCACACAAGTGTCAACTGCAAGAGTGTTATTTAACCTTGACCTTGATTTTTCCTGATATCACAAAATAAATCTAAAAATTATTGATTGATTGTCCTATCTCACAACCTACCTCATCACTCATGGTTTCCTCAGACTTGTGTTTCTTCAAGCATTTGTACACTCGCCCCTCCCCTGAAGGAATATCTGCACAGAATCTCTCCCTGTCATCTAAACAAGCATAGTAAAGAGGACGATCAAGGTGGTAGTCGTCTGAAGAAAGTTCAGCCAGTCGGTATATTTGCTTCTGGCATTTCTGTGACAACTCCTCTTGGTGTTCCTCAAGGCATTCTAGTACGTCATTTTGAGAGTGGATGTCCTGGGATAACAATCAAGGGTGATACAACATCAAAATGCAATTTCTCCTTACAAGATTGATAACAAAAAAATTAATGACAGTTATTGTCAAGCAGACAGGTGATGAGAATATACAGAAAATCATAAACTAGAGGAATTATTTGGATTAATTTCATCACATTGTTTGTTTGTTTATTTATTTGTAGAAGTAGGCAGTAGTGACAGCAATCTCGTTGATGTGGACCTGCTAACAGATAAAACACACGCACCGTCACATACATAGATATAGAGGCCTGCCCAGTACGACACTGGGATTTGCCATATGTAGGTATTAATCAAGGTATTAAGGGGGAGCAGAGATGGTGCAGTGGTGAGAGTGCTCGCCTCCCACCAATCTGGGATCCAAGGGCCATGGTTTAAACACAGTTGATTTATTTAATTTAATCACTGTTTGCATAACAAACCTCGTCTTCCAGTTCTGTTTGAATCCTACCACACTGGTATTTGTTCACATCTTCAGAACAATCGTCCAAAAAGTTTGAAATCAGACGGAAGTTGCTGAAGAAAATCGTTTGCATTTTGGTCATCATATGCTTGCATGAGGGAACCGTCAGATTCTGTCTGTTTTCTAACAAACATGGAATGATCTGTCCTGGTCTTTGACAATCAGGTAACTAGAAAGAAAAGTGAAATGAAAGACAGTATGTTACTACACTGGAGGTAAAGTAAAAACATTTTAAACTAGTATAAAAAAGTAATTGCAGATTTCGGGCCAAACTGGCTCATACAGGGCCAGAGCATATCGCAGTTTCCATACAGTACTGTATCATGAAGCCGACCAGGAATATTGTCACTCCCCCTGGATGGGATGCTAGTCCATTGCAGGCAACCGCCTCGAGCATTTTATCTCTGGTACCCATTTATACTCCTGGGTGGAGAGAGGCACTGTGAGGGTTAAGTGTCTTACCCAAGAACACAACACAATGACTCTGGCCAGTGTTCAAACCCAGACTGCTTGATCTGGAGTCTAACAGCTAACCATTGGCCACCACATCTCCCAACCCAAATACACAGAAGATCGTGTCTAGATACAGTTTTTAAAATACAAAAAAATGTCTATACAGTTAACTACTGATTACTATTCTCACTGCTTAGAAAGCCACGAAACTAGCCCGCGGTCAATGCTAACATGCTCCCAACACCCCAGTGAATATAGCCTAACGACCCTCAAGTCCCCAGGGGCCTCGCTTGTATATTTAAGGGAATTAATTCAAGTCTTCTGCGTCTTTCGCCTAGTTACGCGGTCTTGAAGTCTTATCCAATTTTTAGTCTTCACGTCGCCGAAGCTGCCTTCCCTTCGTATGGCTGCCTCTTACGCTTCTTATCCTTTGGCCTTGGCTAGTTTCCGAGCTCATGGTTAACTTTCTTTACCGACGGCCGCTTTTGTTAGCTTTCAGCTGCAGGTACTGTTTGCATGTATTTCGGTCGCCTTTCTTTGTAGTTTTTATTTGTATATTTATTAGTTCAGTTTGGTTCAGGTGTACCTACAGCAGTCCGTTCATTTTATTTAGCTCCCTTTCTCATCGGCTATTTCTTTCTGCCCTGCATTCTGCATCCGTTGTCATTTGGGTACATGTCGGCGTTTGGTTTCTTTAGTTATAGTTCATTCATATTTGTCATCATGCATATTTATCTTTCCTTCGCGCGTCTTGGCTTTTCACACATTCAGCATTTAGTTTTATCGGTTGGGTGCTTCAGTGCTCACTTATCTAGCCTTCAGTTTCGCGTTTTGCACCACGTTCCACACCGGCGGGTTGGGGATTTTATTCTCTTTTTGGCTGTCGTTGTACTTTTATAGCTCGCGTGATTTTTGTGCGTTCTATTCAGTATCATCTACGATGGATTTGCCGGTTCCCTACCTGTGTATCAGCACGTGTCTTAGTTCTTGTTCACGTTGGTTTGAGGTAAGTTTGTTGTGTTATTCTTATCCCATTTATTTTTCGCGGCTTGTTCGTTGCAATTTATTTTGCTCGTCAGCTTGTAAGACTTTCCCGCGTGTCTAGCGGAGCTATTTATTTTTGGTCCTGTTTCGCGCGTGGAAGTTTACTCGTGTGTCACGCGTGGAGCACGTGTTCGTAGTGTACTCGCATGTCCTGCATGGAGGTTTTTTCGTGTCGCATGTGGTTTTGCTCGTCCGTCCTCCATTAAATTTACTTGCGTGTCAAGTGTACACTACCTACTGTAAGTTCGCTTGTGTGCCGAACGTGGAAGATTTGCTTGTGTGTCCAGCGTGGAAGTTTTGCTCGTGTGTCCAGCGTGGAAGTTTTGCTCGTGTGTCAAGCGTAAAAGTTTGCTTGTGTGTCGAGCGTAGAAGTTTGCTCGTGTGTTGAGCGTAAAGTTTGATCGTGTGTCGAGCGTAAAAGTTTGCTCGTGTGTCGAGCCCAAAAGTTTGCTCGTGTGTCGAGCCCAAAAGTTTGCTCGTGTGTCGAGCGTAAAACGGTTTGATCGTGTGTCGAGCGTAAAACGGTTTGATCGTGTGTCGAGCGTAAAAGTTTGCTCCTGTGTCGAGCCCAAAAGTTTGCTCGTGTGTCGAGCCCAAAAGTTTGCTCGTGTGTCGAGCCCAAAAGTTTGCTCGTGTGTCGAGCCTAAACGTTTGCTCGTGTGTCGAGCGTAAAAGTTTGCTCGTGTGTCGAGCGTATAAGTTTGCTCGTGTGTCGAGCGTAAAAGTTTGCTCGTGTGTCGAGCGTAAAAGTTTGCTCGTGTGTTGAGCGTAAAAGTTTGCTCGTGTGTCGAGCGTAAAAGTTTGCTCGTGTGTCGAGCCCAAAAGTTTGCTCGTGTGTCGAGCCCAAAAGTTTGCTCGTGTGTCGAGCGTAAAACGGTTTGATCGTGTGTCGAGCGTAAAAGTTTGCTCCTGTGTCGAGCCCAAAAGTTTGCTCGTGTGTCGAGCCCAAAGTTTGCTCGTGTGTCGAGCCCAAAAGTTTGCTCGTGTGTCGAGCCTAAAAGTTTGCTCGTGTGTCGAGCGTAAAAGTTTGCTCGTGTGTCGAGCGTATAAGTTTGCTCGTGTGTCGAGCGTAAAAGTTTGCTCGTGTGTCGAGCGTAAAAGTTTGCTCGTGTGTTGAGCGTAAAAGTTTGCTCGTGTGTCGAGCCCAAAAGTTTGCTCGTGTGTCGAGCGTAAGAGTTTGCTCGTGTGTCGAGCCCAAAAGTTTGCTCGTGTGTCGAGCGTAAAAGTTTGCTCGTGTGTTGAGCGTAAAAGTTTGTTCCTGTGTTGAGCGTAAAAGTTTGCTCGTGTGTCGAGCGTACAAGTTTGCTCGTGTGTCGAGCTGTAAGGTTTTGTTTGTGTGTCGAGAGTAAACGTCAGTTGTGTGTCGTACTGGAAAAGAGTTTGGTCTTTGTCAATCTGAGGCAGTTAGGTCCTGTGTCGGTATAAATATAGAACACCTTCAAACGATTGTAAAGGGTTTTCAACCTTTTTTCGTAGAACGGATTGGCCCTTTGTCTACATAAAGTTATAAAGCGATTGTTTATATGTCGACCTTTAGTTTGTGGTTGTGCGTTGTTTCCCGCACCTGTATAGCTTCCTGTTTTTCGTTACTACCTTTGGGTTTCATTTGTCTTTTCCTCCCATCCCATTGGCTCTGCCGTGACCAGAAGGGCAATTTTAGTAAAACCCTATAACCTGTCTTAGGACGGGTTCTTGGTCCGGCTCAGCTGGTGGGTTCGGGCTCCCTCCCTTCCCCATACTAGCCACTTGGGTTTTCCATTTACCTCCTTTTTTATTTCATACCCGGTGTTAGCTATTTTAGGGTTTTCCTTCCACTTATTTCATCCTACCACGTCACGATTTATATATAACTCTAACTTCATAGGGGAGGGGAATCCTGCCGGCTGGGCCGGACCTTGTCCTCACTCGTTTACATAGTTTGTGTTGGAGGTCTTGTGTCGCGTATATGTCAAGACTATCGCTTATATTTCGTTGCTAAGTAGCAATCCATTATATCCTGTAAGGGTTTGGGTTTTTTCTGAGTTATGGAGTTGGTATGTACTTTAGCCTTTTAACTTCGTTTTTGGGAGATTGTGGCTCATTGTTATCGAGAGTAGAAGAACTTAGCTAGGTCGGTGGCTAAATCTTCCCTCCCATATCTTAGCCTTGCCTGGGCAGTGAGTGGCTTTGTAGCAGTGAGAATGGTTTACTATCTTTAGTTATGAGTACCCTTTGCACCATGGAGGAGCAACAGAAGCAGAGAGATATCCTACTCATGGAGAGATTATATCCAACACTGTGACATGTTTAATGAACCATTTTCACAACTTACCCGTTTTAAATCATCTACACATAATCTCTCTTGCACTGCTTTTTCAAACTTTGGATCTTTGTAAAATGTTTGTTTGTATTCCCACAGCATCTGAAAAAAAAAAATATTTATTTAGCCTTAAAAAACACATTAATTACAAGAACATTTACAAAATGATAGATCTACATTATTGCTGGCAAAGCAACACGTATTATATTTCTGGCATAGTATTACATGTACCGTATTTTCTCGATTATATGCCCCGGCGTTTATCTAAAACTACACCTTGTAGACCCGGCGTTTATTTGAACCCAGCGTTTATTAAACAGGGGGTATTTTTTCACCTTTTTCGAGTAATGCCTTTTAATGAAAAATATATAAAGTTCCATGAGTTACAAAGGCAAAACTTAGAATCTTGAACATTAGTGACAGTGACAATTTGTGGTTGTAATCGTATGGTTATGTTACTTTCTGTTTCTTGATTTATAGTTTCCATATGTTAGCAAACGACAATATTAAAAGTTAGAACTTGAGAGTATCCACTGGCGGTTTATGCATCTAAATGTACAATAAAAAGCAGTTACCTATACCGAGCTCAAATAAACGCCGGCCCCAAATAAACACCGGGACCTTGAATAAACGCCCCCGGTGTTTATTTAAAACTTGGTCTCACAGACCCGGCGTTTATTTGAACCCGGCGTTTATTTGAACCCGGCGTTTATTCGGGGCCTGGTGTTTAATTGAGAAAATACGATAAGTTGCACAGTCAACTATATATCTGACATGGTATTCAGTTGCTGTAAAAACACTCAGAGTGATGCTTTTAAATAAGAGGCATAAGACCTCCAGGGGTTAACTTTTAATCCCAAATAAGTAGTATTAAACAGACAGAAAGAAAAGAAAGTGGTTGTTATAATCAGGTGGTCATAAGACAGTATTATTCATGAGGTGGTTGAAATTAAGGTGGGGTCTACTTAATATAATTTATGAGAAAGATGTTAATCTGTCAATGACACAAGCTACTCAGAAACAATTTCCTAGCTCCCCCAAGTTTCCTGTAGCTCAGTGGTAGAGCGTTCAACCAGTGTATGGAAGGTCATAGGTTCAACTCCAATATTGGGAGCACTCTGAATTTTTTCTGAGATGAGTAACTTGTGTCACAGACTGTTTTTTTCCCCTCATATTTCTATTGAAGCTTAAAATATATGATCATTTCTTTTCACTCTATAATTTATTAACTATTAGAGAACCAACTTACATGATGACATTCTGTAGTCAAATCATCTTCCTGAAATGAAACAGTGAAACAGACTATTAACCATAAACATAGAACCTGATCATGTACTCACACATGCATGAACAGTTGTACTGTTAATGTTTGGATTTTATCTTATTTTTTCAAAGTAGGTAAAGCCCTTTCGGGGCCAAACTGACCCACACTGTCGGAGCTTATCCCGGTTTCCATAGCACGAAGCCAACTAGGAGTATTGTTATTCCCCCTGGGTGACAATTTTGTTAGGTTACCCTAACAGTTCGCCAGTACCCATTTACTCCTGGTTACAGAGAGGCATATGCATTGTGAGAGTAAAGTATCTTGCCCAAGAACACAACACATGACCCGGCCCATTGAACCCGGACCGCTCGATCTGGAGAGACGGTGGCCTAATGGTAAGTGTGTTGGACTCAAGAAAAACCCTGATATTAACCTCAACTTTGGAAAGATCTTCCCAAACATAAATTAAAGCATGTAAGTACTAGTAACACTTAAGTCTTTACCGGTAGTTACATGTAAGTTATACCAATCTACATACCCTTTGCTATGACTACAGCACAGAGATTCTGGCTTCCATTGACATTTTAAAATTTCCCTGACCAGACTTTTCAGACAATAAATTAGAATTTCCCTGACCAGATAATAAATTCCCTGACGTTAACAAATGAATAAATTTAGAATTTCCCTGACCGGATAATAAATTCCCTGACGTTAACAATAAATTTAGAATTTCCCTGACCGGATAATAAATTCCCTGACGTTAACAATAAATTTAGAATTTCCCTGACCAGATAATAAATTCCCTGATGTTAACAATAAATTTAGAATTTCCCTCACCAGATAATGAATTCCCAGACTTTGACAATAAATTTAGAATTTTCCTGACCAGATACTAAATTCCCTGACTTTGACAAGAAATTTAAAATTTCCCTGACCAGATACTAAATTCCCTGACTTTGACAAGAAATTTAAAATTTCCCTGACCAGATACTAAATTCCCTGACTTTGACAAGAAATTTAAAATTTCCCTGACCAGATACTAAATTCCCTGGCTTTGACAAGAAATTTAGAATTTCCCTGACCAGATACTAAATTCCCTGACTTTGACAAGAAATTTAGAATTTCCCTGACCAGATACTAAATTCCCAGAGTTTGACAATACTTTAAGAATTTCCCTCACTAGATACCGAAATTCTCTGACTTTTTTCTGGACCTGGGGCAACCATGAACAAAGCATACCTTGGCTTTCTCCTGTAAACAGATCAGAAAAGCAAAGTTGTTTCCTTTTGGAATCTCAGAACAAAGACGGGTGATGTCATCAGCGCAATCTGACTGATCATCATCCAATCTTTGATGGCCTGAAAATCTTAGTTTAGCTGAATCATCTTTCTTAGCTCCTTGGCTCTTAGCATCAGGAGACTCTGTAGAAAGAGCACTAACTGTAAGTAATAGAACCCCGCTAACTCAAACTCCCAAGGGAAACAAAAAATAGTTTGAGATAGTGAGGGTTCGAGTTAACCGATAGTAAATGACTGAAAAACAAGGGCAAGGGGAATCGGTTTGAGTTCGAGATAGCGGGGCAGGGCTATCATTAAGGGCCGTAACAACTGTTACGGCTATGCTTAATGAGACCTTGATGTTACGGGTGAACTTGCCTATTGTTGGTATAATTCACTTACAAAGCAACACGTTTGTTACGGGTGTGAAGACCAAAGCAACAGGTGACTCACAACTTAATGACAGCCCTGGCGGGGAGTTCAAGTTAACCGAGTTTGAGTTAGCGGGGTTCCACTGTAGTTTACTGAAACAGTATTAAGTGCTGCCATTGGAAGGAGTTTGGTTAAGAGGCCAGTGTAAAGATGCATACTCAAACCAGCTGTCAAACCGCTAGACAAAAGCAGAGGAATGTCCAGAATACAATATACCTGCCAACTCACACGCATTGTGCGTGTGTCACACGCCTGCGGATCGAAAACATCGATCACATGCATACAGGACAATTTCACACGCCTGACTCACAATTCCAGACTACTTGTTCATTAAACATTAACGTAAAAATTGGATTCAATTTCCACCCAAAATAGTCCAATGAACGGCGCGAAATGTCGCGTTTGAGTCCTAAATATAAACAAGCTAGAGATTTTGAGCTTCACACCGCGACATTCAGCAGCCTTCGGAATTCATCAGAACATCTTCGGGAATCTTCGGCAATGTTCGGAAGTGGTCGGAACATCTTCGGCAATGTTCGGAAGTTGTCGGAAATTTTTCGGAAATTCGGGCAATATGGATACGAAAATCACACGCATTCGACTTAGGAAAAGTTGGCAGGTATAATACAACATGAACACAACTTTCATGTTACCAATACCTGTCTTGCACGTACTTCAGATTTAGTGTAAAAAAAATCTATAAAGCATTTAAAAGGATGCAGGTTTGGGAAAAAATAAACTTTGAGCGGTAGGTGAAGAACAGAGGTTACATAAATTATTATAATGCTTGAATGTGCAAAAAAGTACAAACCCCTTTTACCAGTTGACCTGTTATTAAAATATGATCTAGTTGCAATATCCATGTAAAAGCTCCTCCCCTCTCTAATACGACCCCCTTTGGAAGACAAATTTTGTAATAAGCCCCTCCTCCCCCATTTATATCTTTGAAGCCATAGACAACTGTCTAGGGATTTGAACGAAAAGGGATTTGAAAACGACTGTTGTCAAGACACCAAAAATATTCTGATTGAAAAAACATTGATTAATTAAGGTTGGTAAAATGATGTTGCATTTGTAATAACATAACGGTGATAAAACTCTGTTTTAATTAGTGCTGCGATTACTGTGCGAATCAGAAAAGCGTGAGCACTTTGATTTAAGCTTGGATTTCCCTTTGTCAAAAATTGTCTTTTTTTTCCTGTATTTATTTTATTGCTATTTTCGCAAAGCTTTTCTGCAAAAACAAAAAGTAAATTTGTGTATCCTGACTATAAAGCCCCCCTTCTTGAAAAGCCACCTGGGGGCTTAATAGAGCTTTTATGGTACTCAAGGTAAATGGTACAAAGTAAATTCATGTCTGGCGACGAGATTGACTTTTTCCCAAAAGTTAACTACCTTGGATTGTACATTAGCTTAGATGTATACATGCTCACTAATTTTTCTGTTGAATAAAAATAAAAGGTTTCAGCATCTTTCAAATTAAAATAATATTATTTTACAAGTCTTGTTGTCATATTGTTGTTGATTATATTTATTTAGTGGTTAAAAATAAATCTTCTGTATTCACCTTGCTAATTTAAAAGCACCACAACCCGCATAAAGGCGGGTAACAAACTATATTATATTGTAATTGGACCCAAAGTACTGCATTATATAAATCTTGTACACGTGTTAACTTAACTTACAAATGCGATTTCTCTACAACGTACTACACATTCAAACAAAATACATTGGGAAAATATTCCACTTTAATATTAAAAGCAAACTAAACCATCTAAATTCGAATAATTATCAAAGCATAGAACAATAATGCTGGCGGTATAAAATGAATAGATTATTTTAATTTGTATATTTAATGAATTGACAAGCGGTCACCGGGCTTGGATAAGGAGAACATAGCACAGCTGTTCCTAGCTATGCATTAGATCTTGAATCGAATTTAGAAAAGATGACTTCGTTTCATGAAGTCTCAATGCAAAGAAACGTTTGAAACGGTGCAAACGCAATAAACGACCTAATTACGATGCACTGATAAGCTATGACTGAAAAAGTTCTTACACAAAGCAAAAGTGAGCTAAAGATTCCATGTTGCCGTGCGTCTGTTCAGTAATAGATCACAGATGACGTCAAAATGTGGTAAGAACAAAAAGGTGGCACACGAGGCGCAACCGAGTGTGTCACTGATGTTCTTACCACATTTTGATGTCTTCTGTGATCTGTTACTGAACAGACGCACGGCAACATGGAATCTATTTGTTTTATATAATTTTGGAGATATTCGCTTCGGATTTTCACTTGATTCAGTGTATGCTAAATAAGCCGATAAAAATTATGTCAACAAACATCGAGTTTAGGCCACAGTGTTTTCATGCAGTCAAATAAAACTTTGTGAAAACTAAACGGCTTAAAATAAACTACAGCTCAACTCAGCAAATGTTTCGAAAAGCAAATATTTAGAGACTAACCTCTATTCCGTCCTGATATGAGGAAAAACAATCTGAATTATTCCAGTCCAAATCCTGTTGCAAGTCGCTTCACGGCGAACGATAATCCCGCTAAATTTCTCGGATTCTGTTCACAATGAGCTAAAAGTCCATTATATTTTCCTCCAAGTTCTAGCCAAGCTTGAACAGCCAATTTAAAATTCATATTAATTGAACTACATTGAATTTCTTACGGAATATTTCCAGTTTGACGAAAATATTTCTCTGTTTTGAGCGAAGGATTTGTTGGAGCAGGGCGCCCGCGAGTGTTTTCCCGCTTCGTGACGTCATTCGTCCGTCTGTTTAACAATTAGATTATGAGCTCGAGATTTCTATGATGTGATAGTTGATGAGGACGTAGGCCGAACTATCACATCATAGAAATTGAGAGCGAATAATCTAATAATTTATTAAACGAGAAGAAACCGCAATTTTGTAGACGACCTCCAGTCACTGCACACTAATGGCTGATAGTATACGAGTAGCTCAGCCAATCAGATTGTCTCATTTGCATTAGTATTGCTGGTTTGCAACCATTCCCGAGAGATTTAAATGACAAAGACCCTGGCGGCCATGTTGGGTGACAGGAACAATAAAGCTAATTAAAAATCTTTTGTTAATGGTCATCCAACATGGTGGCGATGACGTCAGTTGCAAACCAAGAATACTAGAAGATTTTTACTATACTCTATTAGTAAAAATCTACTAGTATACTAATGCAAATGAGACAATCTGATTGGCTGAGCCACTCGTACACTATCAGCCATTAGTGTGCAGTGGCTGGAGGTCGTCTACAAAACTGCGGTTTCTTCTCGTTTCTCCGAAGTTTTGGAGGAGGATTTGGAGTTAATACTAGACAATTGTTGTGATTTTTACTAAAACAATTAGATTATGAGCTCGAGATTTCTATGATGTGATAGTTGATGAGGCCATAGGCCGAATCAACTATCACATTATAGAAATCTCGAGCTCATAATCTAATTGTTAAATAGATGACAGTTCTAAACCAATCACGGCGCGAGTTTTACACAGTAAATTGAGGTATATTTTTCATAACATAATTATAGTATTTACTTTGATCGTCTGTATTCTTTTCAATCTTTTCTTCTTCACCTTGGTTATCCGCTTGAACGGGTTTATGTACTTGATTACCTGATGTTGCAAAAAATGGCAATTCACTTCTTTTATCAAAGCCCATGCAGACAAGAACAATGCCAAGTCAATCGACAAAAATGAATTTAACTTTGTAACGCCTGTTGCAATAAACTCACTTTCTAGCTGTTCCTGTTCGCCATCCTGAGCAGTTTTGCCATCATTCTCTCCAAGATTTTCTTCTTCGACTTTGTTAGGAGTTTGTTGCTCTTTGATTGTGGCAGAATTACCCAAATAACTCACTAATAAAATAATTATTCCCAAGGACAAGATTCTAACTAAAGGCGCCATGATAGTTTTCGGCATTGGCCGTGGCACCGGTAGACTGGGAACGAGGAAGTTCGTTCGAGGTTGGCGCGCGCCCTCTCGCCTTTTTTTTCCTCGCCGTTCTTCGCGCTTCGCGCGTCTTTTCGCGTCACTTCCCCTCTATACAGGCTAATAACAAAGCGATACGTCTTTATAAGTATAGGAAATCGTATGAACGCGAGTGCAATTCGTGATTTATGGGCACGAGTGATGTTTTGAAAGTTCACAAAATTGCACTAGCCGGCTAAAGTGTCTCCTTTGCAGCCGTTATTTGCCACCGCTTGCTGACAGGTCTGGATCCGCCACTGGAATGTTTCAATTTCGTGTGCACGACGGACGTACAATGACGGTAACGGTCTACGTAAATTGATTAATAGAACATAATATTATATCAAGATCAGTATGGATTTCAAAAAATCATTCTACTGAAATGGCCATTATTAATCTTACAACAAAAATCACAGAAGCGATTGAAAATAAGAAATTTACAATAATTATTGGTATATTTCTTGATTTATCAAAAGCCTTTGACACAGTTGATCATTCAATACTTATCAATAAGCGGGAATACTATGGAATTAGAGGAATTGCATTAGAGTGGTTTAAAAGTTACTTATCAGATAGAAGTCAAATTGTTAAATTTCATGAATACCGTTCAAATATGGAAACCATTACATGTGGAGTACCTCGAGGATCTGTTTTAGGGCCTTTGTTATATGTTAATGGAATACATAGAAGCTCAAAGATATTCTCGTTTATGCTTTTTGCAGATGATACCAACATTTTCAACTCACATTCTGACATTAGTAGATCTTTATAGTACACTAACCAATACCACAAATGAAGAGCTAAAAAAAGTTGCTGAATGGTTAAGAGCCAATAAACGTTCTCTTAATCTTAAAAAAACGCAGTTCATTATTTTTAAAGCAAAGAACAAGAAAACTGAACAGCTTGTAGATTTTGTTGTTTTACGGTCACCATTATCACCGTTATTGACTATATGCTTGCACAAGTTTTTACGTGACGCCGGGAGATAAATGAAACTACGTTTTGTACCGTATTGACTAAACATGGAAAAATGCTGGATTCACATGGATTCACATGAAATTAAATAGCGTAATTCAGATGGCTGAAATAAAGTGATAAGGTGAAAAAGCCTCCAGAGTTCAAACTACAAATATTTCGAGCAGTCGGAACCAATCTCAACTAATAAACTTTTCTGTGGACTGTGTCCTTCTAAGAAACTTAAACTTGACCGGTTGACTCTGAGAGCCGAATTTATGGAAGTCCGGAGGCAAGTTCCACTTCAAATGTTTTTAGATTTGCAATCTCTAAAGTTATATTTCCCTCGATTTTGAGTCATTTGGAAAATTTGACTGATTTCCGTAAAACGAACGGTGTAAGCCGGTCTAGTCTCCCACGTGACTCAAATGTGGCTCAATATCATAACTTCTCAACTATAACAACTTGCCATCGTTAATTTGTCAATCTGGATCCGCGCCTGATCCATTTCATCCCCACACCTGGCTAAGATATATCGATGATATTTTTATGATCTGGACAGAAGGTCTGGATAACCTAAACATTTTCATCGATTATCTTAACAACATTCACCCTACCATTAAATTCACCAGCTCATACTCTTCTACTAACGTACATTTCCTTCATGTTAATGTATCTTTAAACAACGGTAACATTTGTACTGACCTTTACACTAAACCTACAGACAAACACCAACATCTACTCTTTTCATCTTGTCATCCCTTGCATACTAAAAAAGCCATTCCTTTCAGTCTAGCCCTACGGTTACGACGTATTTGCCCGGCGTATTTGTTCTACCGACGAAACATTCCAGACTCGCGCTGCTCAATTAAGAACATACCTCCTCAAACGAGGATATAACCGAAACTTCCTTACTAGACAAATACAACGCGCTACCGACATTCCCCGCGGACTTACTTTACAAACCAAAGACACCAACAAACCTAAACGTATACCTTTTATAACGACTTTCAATCCATCACTTCCACACATCTCTAACATCATAAAAAAACATTATAATTTGCTCCTCTCTTCTGACCGCTGTAAAAAAACTTTTCAACACATGCCTCTTGTAGCCTTTAGACGCTCCTCTAACCTACATGACTTACTAGTTACAGCTAAACTCCCTTCTAACTCGACTAATACCCATCTACAACTCCCTTCCGGTTCTTTCCGTTGTGGAAAGAATTGCGCTACTTGTCCTTACATTTCTCATGGACTTACTAACTATACTTTCTTCTCTACTGGACAAACTCACTCTATCAAATCTAACCTTACACCTGTAACACCAAAAATCTAATTTACATGATTCAATGTAACCGGTGCAATTTACAATACATAGGAGAGACTAAACGACGCTTAAAAGACAGATTTAATGAACACCGCCGTACCATAGATAACCCTAATACCAAATCTAAACCTACTACAGTCGCTGAACACTTTCTCTCCTTTCCTAATCACACTGCTAACGACATGCAATTAATCCCCATTGAAAAAATATTTTCTAACAGAGACTCAATACGTAAGGCCAGGGAAACTTTTTTAATCTCAAAAGCTAGAACACTTGAACCCCATGGCCTTAACATCCGCGAAGAAAGATATTAGATATTTAGTTTCCCTACATTATTTAGGCTCGATTTCCGCCGATCTCTCGAGTCCGGTCTTTCGTTCCGTTCGGGGGATGAGCGTGGGCTCATTTTCCCGAACAGCGGCTGGTAATCGAGCCTATACATTATTTTATTCTATTGTTTTACTGTCAATCTTTGTTATCTCTCTGACGTATTTCCGTTATTACGCAAAAACTGTTAGTAGCTACTATATAACACGTATATCAATGTAAAATTTCCTCATTGTACCTGAAGAAGATTGGTTTGGCCAGTCGAAATATAGTACTTAAAAAACTTAAAAATCTACGTTGTATCGGTCTCTGCTTCTACAGTATATTTTCACTTGTTTTAGCCGATTAGATCACTTGTTGATCCAACGTACACCAGCAGGATTGTCGTCCACGCCTGGTCCACGGTTGCTTGCTTGAAAATTTTGTCCAGATCTATTGTTTGCTTACCTAAAACTTAAGTAACTAAACTAAAGTTAATGTTGACGCTTTTTTTTAATTGCGCGGTATTGACTTGACATTTTTGCCGTGATACTTGTGGGCCACCGTAATTGTCAGACTCGTACTAGTGGACCTAGTGCATTCTTGTTGCAAGTGAACGGAGACGGCATTGCGTTGAGTTTTGTACTTTCACACTCCACCCAGCAGGTCCCAGGAGTGTAAAATAAATATTACATATAAAAATAAATATTAAATCGGTACCGCCGGATTGTCATCAGGGCAACCTGACAAAATGCTGGGGTGGAGTAGCAATATAGTCGCTTCATGAACGCCGGCCTACAGCAAAAAAAGATATTTTTTTTCAGGATCTCATTTCCATTCTAAAAAGAGACCTGACTATTCAAGCCGAAAATTTCCATATTGGTGACGTAGCAATAATCAATATAAGCATCCGTGTAGTTAAAAGAAGCCAAAACCATGTATTATACTGTCATAAAACACGACGGGAATTTGAGAACACGAGAGAAATTTAGAAAACACGAGCCGCAGGCGAGTGTTTTCTATATTTCTCAAGTGTTCTCAAATTCCCGAAGTGTTTTATGACAGTATAATACATGGTTTTGGCTTCTTTATGTGCTTTAAAATATAGATTTACGCGCGCAAAACGATAAAACACGCTTTTCTATGTTATATACACTCTGATAAAACATGGTTTTTAACCAATCAGAGCGCGCGCAGCTTTCAGTCTATATTTTAATGTGTTATAAACAATCCACTCTCCATGACTCCATGAGAGACGCTACAGGGATACCTATTTATACGCGCGCCCGTATTAGTTTGATTTCAAATGCGTTCAAGGGGTTATTCCAGAAACCTCTGAACCAGAAAACCATTTCAGAAAGCACTTTGATCATATAATGCGCGCGCTGATTGGTTGTGCAGTCGTTTTGCAAAACGGCCGCTTCTTGAAATGCAAACACTCGAGAAAGTTTGGGAGAATTTGAAAGTACTATTTTATTTAAATCCTCGCCTGCGGCACGAGTTATGTAAACACCATGGCGCGGATGCGCGCGAAGAGCTCCCCGGGAGAGCTCCCGCAACTTTAGCGCGCACCCTGATTTCATCCGTCTTCCTCTCCGGGCTACCCCTGGGTCTCCGAGGATGTAGAAGGTTTATTTATTGTATAAATCAAGAAACAAACATTACTTAACGTTGGATGTTCAGTTGTGCAAGGTTTATTAACACAGCTTTTTTAAATAGATCTAAAAATATCCCGCAGCGGCGGGTAGAATAATTAGCCACGCTGGCAGTTGTGGCACGGTTGCAACTGACCTTTCAGCAATAATTCACAAATTCACTAGTATTTTTCAAGTGTTTTATAAGGGCAAAACGGGTATCCTTCGAAAATGAATATTTTAGCAATACCTTTGGGATTAAATAACTACAACAATCTTGAAAAATTTTCTATGCCAAAAAAGCGAAAATCTTCGCTCATTGAATGAACCGAGAGAGCGGTGAAATAAAAAGACGTATCGCTTTGTTATTGGCTGATTTGCTCGTTCCCAGTCTACCGGTACCACGGCCAATGCCGAAAACTATCATGGCGCCTTTACATAGAATCTTGTCCTTGGGAATAATTATTTTATTAGTGAGTTATTTGGGTAATTCTGCCACAATCAAAGAGAAACAAACTCCTGACAAAGTTGAAGAAGAAAATCTTGGAGAGAATGATGGCAAAACTGCTCAGGGTGGCGAACAGGAACAGCTAGAAAGTGAGTTTATTGCAGCAGGCGTTACAAAGTTAAATTCATTTTTGTCGATTGACTTGGCATTGTTCTTGTCTGCATGGGCTTTGATAAAAGAAGTGAATTGCCATTTTTTGCAACATCAGGTAATCGAGTACATAAACCCGTTCAAGCGGATAACCAAGGTGAAGAAGAAACGACTGAAAAGAATGCAGACGATCAAAGTAAATCTAGAGGTACGAGAACTATAAATTGCCAGTGCTGTAGCTCACTTGCGTTAATTGTGCTTTGTGTAAGAACTTTTTCGGTTTGTCATAGCTTATCAGTGCATCGTAATTAGGTCGTTTATTGCGTTTGCACCGTTTCAAACGTTTCTTTGCATTGAGACTTCATGAAACGAAGTCATCTTTTCTAAATTCGATTCAAGATCTATATGCATAGGAACAGCTGTGCTATATAAGCTTATGTTCTCCGTATCCAAGCCCGGTGGATCGCTTGTCAATTCATTAAATATAAGTTATACAAAAATAATCCATTCATTTTATACCGCCAGTATAATTGTTCTACGCTTTGAATTCGAATTTAGATGGTTAGTTTACTTTTAATTTTAAACGTGGAATATTTTGTTCGTGTAGTTGTGGAGAAATCGCATTGTAAGTAAATTTAACACGTGTACAAGATTTAAGCTTATATTGCGGTACTTGGTCCATTTACAATATAAACCCGTTCTTATGCGGATTGGGGTGCTTTTAAATTAGCAAGGTGAATACAAAAGATTTATTTTTAACCACTAAATAAATATAATCAACAACAATGACAACAAGACTTGTAAATATTATTTTTTGAAAGATGCTGAAACCTTTTATTTTTATTCGACAGAAAAATTAGTGAGCATGTATACATCTAAGCTAATGTACAATCCAAGGTAGTACTTTTGGGAAAAAGTCAATCTCGTCGCCAGACACAAATTTACTTTGTACCATTCACCTTGAGTACCATAAAAGCTCTATTAAGCCCCCAGGTGGCTTTTCAAGAAGGGGGGCTTTATAGTCAGGAAATTGTTTTTGCAGAAAAGCCAAAGGGAAATCCAAGCTTAGCCATTTACCAGGCTTTATTTGCTTGTGGCAACTAAAGGTCTGGGTCCTACTTGTTTTGAAATGTATCATGGGATGCAAAATGGCGTATAGTGGATTTTCTTCAGCGGACTGTCGCACAAAGAATACGGAGGCCTTGCTTTAAGAATCCATGAACTATGACGATGAGAACAGTGTGTCACTTTTTACTGCAATTTTATACTGTACTGTATGATGCAATCGTTGGCATGTACATGTAAGCTTTAATATGTTGAGTTGAAATAAATACGTCTAAGTTGTGTTTCCTTCATTCATTACATTATTTACTGATTACTATTCATTTATTTGAATGCCTCTAAGCAGTACATACAATGACATACCGTGCAAATGAAAAAAAATGTTGCAACTAAGTGACCAGTGACTTTGCCCCAGGGACCAGTACATTTTCAGCCTACTGGTCCACAGACGACCAGACGCAAAAGTTAATTTCGAGCACTGTACCGTTTCAGTAATTAACTACTGTCAGCAGAACCCCGCTTACTCGAACTCGGTTAACTCGAACTCCCCGCTATCTCGAACTGTTTTTTATTTCCCTTGGGAGTTCAAGTTAGCGGGGTTCTACTGTAGTTCTATTTGATTACTTACAGTTAGTACTCTTTCTGCAGAGTCTCCCACTGCTAAGAGCCAAGGAGCTAAGAAAGATGATTCAGCTAAACTAAGATTTTCAGGCCATCAAAGATTGGATGATGATCAGTCAGATTGCGCTGATGACATCACCCGTCTTTGTTCTGAGACTCCAAAAGGAAACAACTTTGCTCTTCTGAACTGTTTACAGGAGAAAGCCAAGGTATGCTTTGTTCATGGTTGCCCCAGGTCCAGAAAAAGTCAGGGAATTTTTGTATCTGATCAGGGAAATTCTAAATTTCTTGTAAAGTCAGGGAATTTTTGTATCTGATCAGGGAAATTCTAAATTTCTTGTTAAAGTCAGGGAATTTTTGTATCTGATCAGGGAAATTCTAAATTTCTTGTTAAAGTCAGGGAATTTTAGTATCTGGGTCAGGGAAATTCTTAATTTATTGTTAAAGTCAGAGAATGTTTTAGTATCTAGTCAGGGAAATTTAAAATGTCATTGGAAGCGCTAGATCTTACTAGTCCAATGGAATAGTGTTCCAGAGTCTTGGTGCTGCCATAGCAAAGGCTTGAAATGTTCTCTGTATGTGCTCTGTATGTAGATTGGTATATAACTTATAAGTACCTGTAAAGTACTACATGTACATGCTTTTATGTTCGGGAAGATCTTTCCAAAGTGAAGCTAGGGAATATCATGATTTTTCTTGAGAGACAGTGACCTAATGGTTAGTGTGTTGGACTCTGTATCTAGTAGTCCAGGTTCAAGCCCTGCCCTGGGTCATTTTGTGTTGTGTTCTTGGGCAAGACACTTTACTCCCACAGTGCCTCTCTC
Organism: Desmophyllum pertusum; assembly: GCA_029204205.1. Lineage (NCBI taxonomy): Eukaryota > Metazoa > Cnidaria > Anthozoa > Scleractinia > Caryophylliidae > Desmophyllum > Desmophyllum pertusum. The sequence continues at coordinate 453,587 of MU826867.1, forward strand.
TACCCAGGAGTAATTGGGTACTGGTGAACTGTTACGGTAACCTAACAAAATGCTGGGGGTAAACTGGCATTTGACTAGCATCCCACCCAGGGGGAATAGCAATACTCTTAGTCGGCTTCATGCTATGGAAACCGGGATAAGCTCCGGCAGTGTGGGCCAGTTTGGCCCCGAAAGGGCTTTACCTACTTTGAAAAAATAAGATAAAATCCAAACATTAACAGTACAACTGTTCATGCATGTGTGAGTACATGACCAGGTTCTATGTTTATGGTTAATAGTCTGTTTCAATGTTTCATTTCAGGAAGATGATTTGACTACAGAATGTCATCATGTAAGTTGGTTCTCTAATAATTAATAAATTATAGAGTGAAAAGAAATGATCGTATATTTTAAGCTTCAATAGAAATATGAGAAAGAAAAACGGTCTGTGACACAAATTACTCATCTCAGAAAAAAAATATTTCCGAGTGCTCCCAATATTGGAGTTGAACCTTTGACCTTCCATACACTGGTTGAACGCTCTACCACTGAGCTACAGGAAACTTGGTGGAGCTAGGAAATTGTTTCTGAGTAGCTTGTGTCATTGACTGATAATTAACATCTTTCTCATAAATTATATAGTAGACCCCACCTTTCAACCACCTCATGAATAATACTGTCTTATGACCACCTGATTATAACGATCACTTTCTTTGGCCTGGGGCTTATTGTCTGTTTAATAATACTTAAATTTGGGATTAAAAGTTAACCCCTGGAGGTCTTATGCCTGCCGAATAAATGCCGGGTTCAAATAAATGCCGGGTCCGCGAGACCAAGTTTTAAATAAACACCGGGGGCATTTATTCGAGGTCCCGGCATTTATTCGGGCCGGCGTTTATTTGAGCTTGGTATAGGTAACTGCTTTTTATTGTTACGTTTAGATGCATAAACCGCCAGTGGATACTCTTGAGTTCTTTTAATATTGTCGTTTGCTAACATATGGAAACTGTAAATCAAGAAACAGAAACATAACCATACGATTACAACCACAAATTGTCACTGTCACTAATGTTCTTGTAAGTTTTGCCTTTATAACTCATTGAACTTTATATATTTTTCATTAAAAGGCATTACTCAAAAAGGGTGAAAAAATACCCCCTTTTTAATAAATGCTGGGCCCCGAATAAACGCAGGCTTCAAATAAACGCCGGGTCTACAAGGTCTAGTTTTAGATAAACGCCGGGGCATATAATCAAGAAAATACGGTACATGTAATACTATGCCAGAAATATAATACGTGTTGCTTTGCCAGCAATAATGTACATGTATGTATGTAGATCTATCTTTTTGTTTGTTCTTGTAATGTGTTTTTTAAAGCTAATATCTTTTTTTTCAGATGCTGTGGGAATACAAACGAACATTTTCCAAAGATATAAAGTTTGAAAAAGCAGTGCAAGAGAGATTATGTGTAGATGATTTAAAACTAGTAAGTTGTGAAAATGGTTCATTAAACATGTCACAGTGTTGGATATAATCTCTCTCCATGAGCAGGATATCTCTCTGCCTCTGTTGCTACTCCATGGTGCAAAGGGTACAGCCCTTTCTCATAATTAAAGATAGTAATCAGTAGTTAACTGTATAGACATTTTTTTGTATTTTAAAAAACTGTATCTAGACACGATCTTCTGTGTATTTGGGTTGGGAGATGCGGTGGCCTAATGGTTAGCTGTTAGACTCCAGATCAAGCGGTCTGGGTTTGAACACTGGCCAGAGTCATTGTGTTGTGTTCTTGGTAGACACTTACCCTCACAGTGCCTCTCTCCACCAGGAGTATAAATGGGTACCAGAGATAAAATGCTCGAGGCGGTTACCTGCGATGGACTAGCATCCCATCCAGGGGGAGTGACAATATTCCTAGTCGGCTTCATGCTACAGCACTGTATGGAAACCGCGGCGATATGCTCTGGCCCTGTATGAGCCAGTTTGGCCCGAAATCTGCAATTACTTTTTTATACTAGTTTAAAATGTTTTTTACTTTACCTCCAGTGTAGTAACATACTGTCTTTCATTTCACTTTTCTTTGTAGTTACCTGATTGTCAAAGACCAGGACAGATCATTCCATGTTTGTTAGAAAACAGACAGAATCTGACGGTTCCCTCATGCAAGCATATGATGACCAAAATGCAAACGATTTTCTTCAGCAATTTCCGTCTGATTTCAAACTTTTTGGACGATTGTTCTGAAGATGTGAACAAATACCAGTGTGGTAGGATTCAAACAGAACTGGAAGACGAGGTTTGTTATGCAAACAGTGATTAAATAAAATAAATCAACTGTGTTTAATAAGGGTGACACGACTGACAAACCCATGGCCCTTGGATCCCAGATTGAATTGGAATTTAGAAATGTAGGTTTTTATGGAGGGAGGAAAACCGGAGTATACGGAGAAAAACCCTCAGAGCAAGGATGAGAACCAACATCAAACTCAAGGCGAGCACTCTCACCACTGCACCATCGATCTCTGCTCTCCCTTAATACCTTGATTAATACCTACATATGGCAAATCCCAGTGTCGTACTGGGCAGGCCTCTATATCTATGTATGTGACAGTGAGTGTGTTTTATCTGTTAGCAGGTCCACATCAACGAGATTGCTGTCACTATACTACCTACTTCTACAAATAAATAAACAAACAAACAATGTGATGAAATTAATCCAAATAATTCCTCTAGTTTATGATTTTCTATATATTCTCATCACCTGTCTGCTTGACAATAACTGTCATTAATGTTTTTGTTATCAATCTTGTAAGGAGAAATTACATTTTGATGTTGTATCACCCTTGATTGTTATCCCAGGACATCCACTCTCAAAATGACGTACTAGAATGCCTTGAGGAACACCAAGAGGAGTTGTCACAGAAATGCCAGAAGCAAATATACCGACTGGCTGAACTTTCTTCAGACGACTACCACCTTGATCGTCCTCTTTACTATGCTTGTTTAGATGACAGGGAGAGATTCTGTGCAGATATTCCTTCAGGAGAGGGGCGAGTGTACAAATGCTTGAAGAAACACAAGTCTGAGGAAACCATGAGTGATGAGGTAAGTTGTGAGATAGGACAATCAATCAATAATTTTAGATTTATTTTGTGATATCCGGAAAAAACATTTTTCCAAACCAGTTTGAACAATTGAGTTTTGTTTTCCTTTCATTATCATAAACCTGAGAGAAAGGAAGATAAAAATCAAACAGGTTTGAAAAATTTAAACCAAAAATAAATTTAAACCTGGTAGCTGCCAGTCTATCAGTCTCACTGAGGATTTTTTTTATACGATTAAAAATTGACCATTTGTGGTCAAACCTGGTTGCACATAACTGCACAACATCACACACGATAGTACATGGGTGTTACCGTGTAGCTTAATCAATAATTGAATTACCGCAAAAGCTCTATTTAGTCCCCCCCTCTGTTTTAAGCCCCCTCTCTAATAAGCCCCTCCCTTTGGAAGTCAGATTTTGTAATAAGCCCCCCCCCCCCCCCCCCCCCCTTCCATCAGGCTGATGTTTCAGTAATATTTTCTGGCATTCCAGTCACTTTCTATTGAAACTGGGTCTTTAATTTCCAGAACTATCATTGAGTTAGGGTATAAATGACGTTGCATTTGTAAGACGGTCATACATAACCCATTTCTTGTTCTGTTTTAGAGAAGTGAATTTTCTCGAAAATTTATGATCTGAAATAAGCCCCCCTCTCTATAAGCCCCCCTCTCTAATAAGCCCCCCCCCCCCCCCTTCTTGAGGCCTAAAATTAAATAAGCCCCTGGGAGCTTAATAGAGCTTTTACGCTTCAATTTTGTCCAGTGCTTTACATGTTTATTGCAAAATATTAATTATCATGACTGTTGCATTAATCACTTGTTCTTTTCCCATAGTGTCGAGCAAGGTTGACTGAGCGACAGAAAATGGAGGCCAAGCATGCCAAAGTAAGAAACAATACTGTAATAAATGTTTGTGTTCTGATGGGTTTGTGGGGGGCAAAACTCAACATGGAATTTACCAGTCATGTAGTTACATGTAGATGTCATGAGAGTTTTGAATTTATGAGTTGAGGGAAGTTTGCGAGGTTGTTATGATTAAAACACACAGTCTCTTGTTGTGTACTTATCTCTGTAGCAATTGAAATGGCTACTGTATTTTATGTTTTTGTTATATTGTCTGAGTAAACAATCAGCTCTTCCCAGTATAAGAGAAATGTCTTCAATGTGACCTGAATTATTCCAGCTCACAGGGATTCTTGTTAAAGTGTCTGTGATTCACTGTTACTTGTGAGCAAAAATTCAAAAACAACAACAACCAATCAGAGACAATACAAGAATGATCTGTGTAGATCTGCATTGTCAGTATGGAATTTAACAGGTCAAATCTCAGGCGTATATCTTATGGGAGAAGAATTACAGTAAAAGCTCTATTAAGCCCCCGGGGGGCTTATTTTATTTCAGGCCCCAAGAAGGGGGCTTAATAGAGAGGGAATCATAAATCTTCTAGAAATTCACATTATATTTTCAAACTTTACGATTGCACAACAAACTAAAACAGAACAACAAATGGGTTATGTATCACCATATTACGAATGTAATGTCACTTGTACCCTTAAACTCAACGATACTTCTGGAAATTAAAGTTCAATACAAAGTGACTGAAATGCCAGAAAATATTGCTGAAACGTCATTTACATCAGCCTGGCTGAAAGGGGGATGGGGTTAATAGAGAAGGGGGGGGGGGCTTATTACAAAATCTGACTTCCAAAGGGGGGGGGGGGGCTTAATAGAGAAGGGGGCTAAATAGAGCTTTTACGTTAAGCGCGTAAAGGGAAACGTCTGCTTATAATCATGCTAATGCTTGTACATGTGTGTTGCATGTGTTTATTTTTTTCTTGATTCTGTCTTAAAGGCCAACTATCCATTGATGAAGAATTGCGTGAAGTTTTATCATCAATACAAAGACAAATATGAATGTGAAAAAGGAAACACTAAACATGGAGTCTGGCAAATATTCTGATTTGCTTGGAGAAAGCTATACAGGATGGTAATTATACGACCATGTCTTCCTTACTTCACAAATTATTTGAAACTTACATTAGCTACTGACAGTAAAAACCTGCATATAAGAAACTGTGGATTAAGAACCTGGAGCCTAAATTGGCAATTAAACTCCCAATATGTAAGAACCACTTCAGCCTGACAAATGAAGCAGGTTCTTATTTGGAAAAAAAATAGTAAAACTCAGAAAACACAGCTTAGACCAAAATGTGCTTTGGAGATCCATAATCACAATGTACAGGACTGATTTGTTAATAATTAGGCCTGAAGATCAATGTTATATACTTTATAAAGCCTTGGAATTTATAAAATCTTCCATAATATGTACATAATTCATGTATCGCCCCCCCGCCCCCCCCCCCCCCCCAAAAAAAAATAAAAAATAGTAAGTACTAATTCCATTTAGTACATGTAAGCAAAAGGGATAACAGCTGACAGTCTGAACCCAGGTGATGGGGGGAGTGATGGGTGTGATCGTCAGATATTTTTGATAGGAACCCCAGTATCTTGTTTTGTGGGTGTGGCTCAAATTCATTTTCTCCCCCAATGGTACAACAATAAGTTATTATTCTAAAACAAAACTAAGTTTTTGTCATATTTTTTCTGAATACCCTGAATGGTTCTACATTATTCTGTTGAACTTTTGAAACTTGAATTCAAAAATCGAAGTCATTCTGGATTAGTGAAAGCATTAATCTTGACATCTTGTGAATTACAGACCAAAAAGTGAGTGGCAAGTGCCAGGCGGAGTTGTTTGATCTGCGACAACAGCTGATGGAAGATTACTCCATCAATCCTGACATTGTTGCTAAGTGCGACTTGGAAATTAAGAATCACTGTCAGAAAGGAACGATGAAGGAAGGGAAAACAATTGACTGTTTTGATGGAATTGGCAGAAGAAAACGAGGGAAACAAAGATATTATTAGACCACAGTGCTTTAAGGCTGTAAGTATCAAGAAAAAAAAAGTTAACTTACATGTAAATAAGCTACCTGTTATTCTCACTAATTTTTGGGCGTACTTAATTTTGCGAAACCCACCGGCCCCGCATTTCGCGAGGCTTTATTTTGGTAATTTCAGAGAAAATAAGGGATCAAAGGCTTAACATTTTTTGCGAAAATATGGCCTTCATTTTCACGTTTTTTTTCTACATTGCGAAAACTGTGAAAATTAATACTCGTGAAAATAAGTGAGAATAAGGTACCTTATTATTCTACTATTACGTCATTTCACCATATAAGGTCAAGAGAACACTCAAAATATGGGACAGTATTGACCAGTTTGAACAGAGCGAATATGGAAAATAGCATAATAGTCGGAAAATTTTGCAGTATAATAATAAATCCCTTATTCGATGGTTTAACATATAATACGAGCGGACATTTTGCTCATTGCTCGCATTTTTCCACGCCCCTACGGGGCTCGGAAAAATACTAGACGTACGCAACTCGCAAAATATCCGTGTGCATTATAATTTTATGTTAAACCATTGAATAAGGTGTATGTATTTCCTTGAATAATAGCCATTCCTCGATTAATCACCTCCCCTCAAATAATCGCCCCCTTTAAGTAGGAGCAAAAGAAATAATAATCACCTCTGGCTTTTATTCAAGGAAATTATTTCACATATTTTCACGGGGTCAAATGAGAGTTGATAATAGTTCAAACTCATGCTCTTGTTTGACTGAATCTCTCGTGCACTTGTTTGACTGAAACTCTCGTGCACTTGTTTGACTGAACTTGTTTTGTTGATATATCAACATTTGTTTGGCTTGACAGATTGAGGAGCTTTTGGAGGAAACAGGTGCCGGGAGTGATTACCGTATTGATCACACTCTGTACCAGGCATGTGAACCTGTCGTTCAGACTGTGTGTAAAGATAAAGGCAAAAAGGAAGGAGATGTGATGTAAGTTGTAATAAAACTGATTATGAATCATTCACTCACTCACTTGATCACTTGCTCACTCACTGACTCACTGCTCACTAGTGACTTGCTCACTAACTCACTGACTCGCTTATTCGCTCGCTCAATGACTCACTCGCTCACTGACTCACTTACTAGCTCGCTCAATGACTCACTGACTCACTTGTTCGCTTACTAACTCACCAACTCACTTGCTCGCTTACTCACCCACTCACTGGTCTATTTTTAATAATTATTTTGTAATAATTATTTGCATTTTATTAACCACTGACAGGATTTTGTCATGTCTGATGGAGAATCTTCACACAGATAACATGATACCTGAGTGTGAGGAACAGTTGTTGCACCTGGAATTTTTCATTGCAAGAGACTTCACGTAAGAAGAACATACAGTACTGCTTTTAGCACTGAAGTTTATGCTACAGTTGTGGAACCTTGCTATCTCGAACGCGGTGTTTGAGTGTCTCAAACTCAAACCCAAACCCATTCCCCTTGTCCTTGTTTTTCAGTCATTTACTATCGGCTACTCCCCGCTATCTCAAACTGTTTTTCATTTCCCTTGAGAGTTCATGATAGCAGGGTTCAACTCTATTTATTGCTATTCTTCCATGTATTATTTTTTACGAGCTCTAAACTTATAAGATTAACTTAAGGGGGCTTGGCAGTTCACGGTAATAAATTGATTGTTGCATGTACATTGGGATAAGATAGAATGACAAGTGATGCATGGAACTGAGATTGTCAACTGCCATGACTCTGGCTCACTTACGCGGCTTCATTGCATACAGTTCATGTAAAGAAAAAAATATCTGGCATCCAGGGTACTCTAACCAGTTATTTCACATGAAAATGTATTCTCTTGATGTATGGAATAAACCTTCATAATCTATGGCCTGACAGTATAGAAACTAGCATTTTCTACTTCTCACAAAAATTACTGAATGGATGCTGTTATTGTTTGTTTCAGGCTTGATCCTCAATTGCAGAAAGCATGCAAGAATGACGCTAATGCCATCTGCCAGGCTCCCAGCCTGGAGGATCAAGACACATATCCAGTCAGCTTGGTTATATCATGTCTGTATAGACACATTGTCCTTGAAACACAAACAAAGGTCTGAGCACTTAACTACATTGTACTGATAACCCAGTTCTCACACACTGAGTGCCATTTGTCTGCCACACAAGCAACAGCACTTTAATAATAACTACACACACCCCAGCTAGTACAGGCAATGAGCTGAACTATATAAACGATTGAACGACCACAACAACAACCAAAATATATAGGGCTATAGGGAAATAGCCATAACTATGCGTGCAAACTGCAGACTGGCAAAAGGGGTGGGTGGGTGTGGGAAAGCTGCTGCTTGCAAGGCAAGAAAACAAAAACTGAATCATGTGACTTAGCGTATGCTTACATATAACTCGACCCAGTCCCCCCCCTCAGTGTGTGAGAACCTCCTTTCTTGCCTCTTTCGCAAGCTCTGAAAAAATATCATTTCTCCAAACAATTGCCATACAGTTGTTTTACAGTGTGACTACTTGAGCCGGGCCACTTGGAGGAACATTAATTGTCCTGTTTACAAAAAGAGTCGCAGTCCTTCTTTCTCAATTGAATGGCTCTGGGGGAAAACGTCCCCTTGGTTAATCGGTTCCTTTTGTTTCTTTTGTTTCCGAAAAACCAAAGGGACAACTGGTTTTGCCCGGAGCCCTTCAATTAACGTAAGTGATTGGTCAATTTTCTTCCAAGTGGCCAGGTTCAAGAAGTCGCCAGGACTGTCATTAAGTTTTGAACCACCGTTGGTTTTAATGTTTCACCCGTACCAATAATTATTGTTAGCAATTTCTTTGTTGACAGTTAATACCATCAGCTGTAACATCAAGTCAAAATCAAATGAACTAATAATCATAGTAATAATAATATTTAATATTTATATTGCGCGTGTTACATAGGGAGATGCTCACACGCGCATTACAAGATATCACACTAATTAAAATAATAATAATATACTAATTACAAACTTGAACTCAGCCGTAACAGGCGTTATAGGGTACGGCCCTTATGACATTCATACATATATAAATTATTTTTCTAGATCTTGGGTCCACTGTAATTGGCCATGCTGTTGTGGTTGCCCTGCCTATTTGTAATATTTATTCCGTTTTTTGTTTATTTTTGTTATATATATCTTAGGCGAAGCCAAATAAAATAAAATAAAAAATAAAAGTACTGTATGAAATGTTAGTTCTGACTGAGAGTTTGGTGGCACATCAAGGCAAGTCAGAATATTTTTGATTCCCTTGTTGAGCCCCACAGCGCTTCAAGCTGTGGTCACCATGGTGAGTGAAAACACATTTTGGCAACCAAATATTCTGAATATGTTGCCAATTTGTGTGTTTCAAACAGAGGTAAGATGCAGCTCAGAAATGCTTATTGAGTATCTTGAATCTTTTCTCTATATCATGTAGGTTTCACCCAAATGTGCTGCTCATGTTCAGCGTGTGATGCATCAAAGAGCTGTAGATGTGCACTTGATGCCTGAAATACAACATGCTTGTATACAGGATCTTGGAAAACACTGCAGTGATCAAGTCGAAAAGGGAAAGGTAAATCAGATAGAAAACTACTGTCAGAACTTGTTATTTAGGGCCGGTGGTATGCCAAGAAAAATAGACAGACGAGTGCCATACAAACACCCAAAGAATTACCCATATCATAGAATGATATACCCACTCTTAATTTGCATGTGAGGCTGGTGGCATAAATATTATGCTACAAAAACCTGGATAAACTCCAGCAGTGTGGGCGGTGACTTCAACTCCCAGGAATATTTACCAGGAATACCAGGAAGACAACTCATCGCCCCCAAAACACTGGCAACAGTTTATGACTGAATCTTTCTTCACAGGACTCCTAGCCTGTCACTTTTACAGTCTATAGTATAAAAGCAACGCTGCATGAGCAACACTTTAGCACTCTGACTGTGTTCTGCAGTGTTATCGTTAACAGCAGGTGCTGGCCATTTTGTCCTGAGAGAGATGAGATTGTTCTCTGGAGTTCCACTGTCATACTACAGAAAGCCATTGTTTGTCTAAACTTGTGTTTTTGTCTTGTTTTTTTAGGAGATACAGTGTTTACAGGACAAATTTGACAACTTGACCACTACTTGTAGTGAAGCCATTAGTCAATTTACAGAGGAGGAAGGAGAGGTTTGTACAACCTGCCAAATCTCACACTTTATGTGTGAACCTCATGCCTACATATCAAAAACATCGATCTCGCGCCATCTCGCGCATACAGGCCAATTTTTCATGCCTGACCCTTGGATATCTGGACTACTAACATGTAAATTTGATTCAATTTAAAATAGTCCTATAAATGACGCTACATATCGTGTTTGTTTGAATCTTCCAAACTATGTCTGAATGCACTGTGGGCTATCTTTTGCAACCTTCAAAAATCTTTGTACATCTTAGGCAATGTTCGGAAATCATCAGGTCATCTTCAGAAATCTTCAGTATTGTTCGGAAATTATCAGAACATCTTCAGAAATCCAGGTACTCTGAAGATGAAAATCGGTATATTGTCAACTTGGTTTCTTTAACCCTTGAAACCCAATACCAATGCACAAATTATCAGTACTGACATCCATACAATTATATAATAATTATATTGTTATTAGTGAGTGTTATCTTGAGAATTTGCTGATATATCAAGATAATATTTTGTTATTAAGTTAATATTATTTTAATATAATTAATATTAAAAAAAGATAATATTTTCGAGCAGATGAATACTTTATTTTACTTACCTATACTTGACATTACATGTAAAAAAAAGTTTAACATTTGTACATTACAAAAGGCACACCAAATTTTCAAGCTCATTGTTCATAATCCCTCTCAATCTTCACTTTTTTCTTAACAGGATTATAAGCTTGACAGAACACTGGTGCGTGCTTGCTCCGGCATGTTGACAAAATTCTGTGAGGTAAGCGCACATAGTAGAGTTTATGACAACAGTTTGTATTCACCTTTATCACACATTGATTAGCCATCTTGTTTTGTGATGTCAAAAATAACCTAAGCAAGGCTTGGCATGAATTAATTATTTCCTGCGCCCTGGCGTTTGATTTTTGGCACAAAATTTGGTTGCAGGAAATAATTAATTTTAATCTTTGCGCACTGCCATTGACACCCAAATACAAGATGGTTGATTTATGATAAAGGCGAATTCTCAATGTGTTATGTCATTTATGATATTTGAGACCTTTAGATATCAGACGAGTATGACTGGTGCAAGATTTCTCAATAGTAAAAAAGTGCATGTTTGAATGTTTCTAGCCAGAGAACATTTAGACATTTATATATTTTTATCAAGATGATAAATCCTGGCTGCGGCTCATCAATTTTTTTGTACATGTATTATATTTCACTGAATGATCATTCAATGATGTTAAGATGGAAATTTTGAAGTGATTGCTGATGTTGATGTAGCCTGCGTAGCAGGTGCTGGAGTAATAAAGCGCGAGTTGGGGGGGGCATGCACTAGAGGAAGAAGACATGCAAGGCAAGAAAAGTGAGAAAGCGCTCCTAAAAACTTGCACTCTTCTCCACTCAGCGCTTGCTACGCCGGCTAATGTTGATGCTGTGTTTTTGCTTAATAGGATATTGTCGCGCAAGGAAACACAGAAGGAGTTCTGCCGTGTTTAGTTGAACACAAAAATGATCAAGGAATGGATGAGAAGTGTCATGCTTCAATTGAGCACTGGCAGCTTGTAAGTTGAAATGGAACTAAAAAATAACTTATGTATAAAATCTTTTGAGCTTTTTAACAGCCTGTGAACTTTTTCTTGTCTTGAAGACCAGCTTTAACTGTTTTAGAGGAAATACAAAACAAATGTAGCTGACAAATTATGGAATATTTAGTGATTTCTGAATTTGGTCATGATTACCATTACCCTTTCCTATTACCCTTATTACACATTGTGCTACTGATAATTTTGGAACAATTGAAGAGGCTAGTGGAAAGTGTGGTTTTCCTAAGCATCGCTTCGCTGATTTCATTTCATGACCATGAACCAGGAAAAAAATTACAGGGCAATGTTTTTCTATTAAATTGAAGGACACATGCAAAAATTCAGGCACCTTTGAGAAAAGAAAAATTATTTGACCCAAAACCACACTTAGGAAAATTTTCCACTTGTCTTTTTAATAATTATCCTGCAAAATTGTGCAGAATATCGCGTGATACTTAGCCGACAAGGCTATAGGCCGAGTGGGCTAAAATCAGACGATATTCCGCAAGATTGAGCAGGATAATAATTATTGTTTTATTATTACATGTATTCCTCAAATAAATTGTCATGTGCCGACTACATGTAAATTGATTATCTCATATCTTAATGTACTGTAAGTTTGTGATTTAGGTTTGATCTGATGTGTAGGTCTGAAGCCCTACATGTATCTTTTGTGTCTTTGTTTATTGTGTTAATTTTGTTTTTCTTGTTAGGTCGAAATGAAAGATTTTAAATTCTCTCCTGAATTTAAAAAGTCTTGCCGTAAGGATGCCACAAAGTATTGCCATGACGTAAAGAACAAGTAAGATCTTAACCTAAGCCACGTCACATAAATATTATAAGAAATACAATAATTATCTAGCGTCTTTGCACGCATTGGGGACCTATGACGCTAGATAAAATATTACCTAGCATCTTAGCATGCATTTTGGACTTCCGACCCTAGTTAATTAAAATATTATAATTACTGTATTACCTTGCATCCTGGGTGCTTATTTCAAATGTCAGGTTTTGTCTTGTCAAGTCCATTATTGAACCAGCTTTAGTTTTATACAATTTTATTTTTGGCAAGACTGCTTTTTCTTACTTCATGAGGGGCGGGGTGCTTATTCAAGGAGAGGCGCTTAATCAAGGAAATACGGTATTACATGAACCAAACAATAAATTGCTGTAAAAAATCAATTTTTTAGTCATGGCTGATTTAAATGTTTTAATCTTGCGACTAATGATGCATTTTGATCGTCTACTACATTAAAACATCTCTATTGGTCATCTTCTCTAAGACATAATTTTCCTTCATAAGAATGATAGTCTATTCCAGGCATAGGAAAAGGTAAAGCTACACTCTGGCCAAATTGGCCCACACTGCTAGAGCTTTCTGTAGCATGAAGCTGGCTAGGAGTATTGCTACTCCCCCTAGATGGGATGCTAGTCCATCCATTACCCCCCCCCCCCCCCCCCCCCCCACCCCCTCCAGCATTTTGTTGCCGGTACCAATTTATACTCCTGGGTGGAGAGAGGCACTGTGAGCTGTGAGACTTAGGTATCTTGCCCAAGAACACAACACAGTGAACCCGGACCCAAACCCACTCAATTTGGAGTCCAACACACTAACCATTAGGCCACAGCGTCTCCCACAGTGCGGAGAATAGCAAATGGAGAAAAAGGGCACAGGCTTGCTGTTTTTGTCTAACTGAACACCTGGAATGAATGACAGTGGAATGGTACGAGCAGCATGGATAAACACTTCACATCTGTCTGATACGTGGAGGTGTATTTCATCAGCGTGCATATCTTTATAATAACCATGTTGCTGTTTAATTTTCCTTTCAGGCATGATCTTGTTGTTTGTTTGAGTAAAATGTCCGTGATGCTGTTATCAATGAAGAGGAACATGTTATTTCTGAGCAATGTCGTAATCACATCAGAATCGAAAAGGAAGAAGAAGTAAGAGTTTAGTGCTTTAGTTGTATTTAATAAGATAATAATAATAATAAATTCAAGCAATCGTTTATGTAAAGCAGGGTACATTCTGTATCTGATTTATAGATACTCATTAAAGGAGCTAATCTTGCTATCTCGAACTCAAACCCATTCCCCTTGCCCTTGTTTTTCAGTCATTTACTATCAGCTATCTCGAACTGTTTTCTGTTCCCTTGAGTGTACTATAAACAATATTATTTATGGTTTCCTTCCATTTTGTACATCGGAAAAACAAAAAACAAAAAAACATTCATTTCATTTGTTTTTCCTTCATGAATTATTTCGAGTTTGTTAAGTATCAATACTTATTATATAGACACAAGTGTTTTACTGGAAAATAGACCACTCGTAAAATTCATACGAAACTACATCCGGGACCCGAGTGGCGTATTTTCCATATCCTCACTAGTGAGGATATCGATGACGTAATTTCCCGCTTTTGCATGGCTTTTTGTGCAAAGCTGCCAAACGCCGGTTGAAAAATGGCGAGCGATAGATTCGTGAATTCACTTGAAGCTGACACGGAAATCGTTCACTGAGGACGGTAGGAAAATGCTAAAACGAAGAAGAAAACTTCATATGACTTAAAATTATTCAAGGAGCTCCTTGAAAGTGAAGACGAAAGGAAAGAAATTCAAGAAAGTCCAGCCATCGAGTTGCAAGAGTTCGCGGATAAAGTTTGTGCTTTTGTGGTTTGTCTATATAATAAAAAGAAAATTACACGGTGGCTTGAAGATATGAATTTTATTTTCTCGTGGTAAAAACAATATTTTACTCATTCGCTGCGCTCATTCGTAAAATATTGTTTTTACCACTCGAAAATAAAATTCATACCTCCGCGCCGCCGTGTAATATCCTCTATATAATTAATTTCATCAAAATGCACCTATGATAGTATATCAAGTTGACCTGAGTCCTGTCATAAGGAACTTGATTGTAAGCAAGCTAATAATAATAAGTGCAGAGTGCACTATTGAGATGGTTTAGTGGGCTGATGTCTGCGAAAAGAAACTAAAGCACTATGGTGTAAATGTTAATAATGAATTAATTTGAAAATCTCGTTGCTATTTTCATTTACAGTCTGAAAATATGCTGTTTGACCCTGTGATGCTCACATCATGCATCAAAGACATTACAACTCTTTGTCAGCATATCACTTATGGCCAGGCAAAGGTAAGTTGATTCACTCAGTGTGTCTGTGCTACACTCACATAGGGTCAAGTCTGTTCCATTCCTAAGGATCGGATGATCACTCATCGGTGCTGGTGCTCTGGTTTCCATAGCTACATCTACATAATCCTATCCAGGACAGTTTGCAAGTGCAATAAAACTAAAAAGTGTTACAAAAGTGAAATATATAAGTGCAGAAGTGTGTGTAGTGCAAACTAGCTAAAAATAGTGTGAAGTGACTAGGAGTATTGCTACACCCCTGGATGGGATGCTTTTTTAGGTTACCCCCCCCCCCCCCCCCCCAGCATTTGTTCGCTGGTACCCATTTTTTCTCCTGGGTGGAGAGAGGCACTGAGAGTAAAGTGTATTTCCAATGCCCAAGGACAGAAGACAGTAACTCCAGCCAGGGCTCTAACCTGGACCACGCAATCGGAAGTCCATCACACTAATCCATTAAGCCACTGTACTACCCACTATTGACAGCATGCAGATGGAAATAAGGCCAAAATTGACTGACTGACTAACTGACTTGATTGATTGATTGACTGACTGATTAACTGACTTGATTGATTGATTGATTGATTGATTGTTGTTGTTTGTTTGTTTGTTTGTTTGTTTGTTTGTTGTATTGAAAATCTTTTCATTTGTAGATTCTGGCTTGTCTCAGAAACAACAGAGAACATTTATCAGAGAAATGCAGTGCCCAACTCTTCCAACGTGAGGTAAGAGAACAGAAAAGGTTTTCACCAAAAAGGTGGATCTTCCCCTAATTTATCTCACTGTAACTCCATCAACAGGAGTCAAACCTATGACTTTCTGCACACCAACATACTACAGTCGAACCTCCACTAACAGCCACCCCTCTACAATGGCCAGATAATTCTGCACCAGGGTGGCCGTTGTGGAGAGGTTCAACTGTAGTGCACCTCCCACATTTCAAGTGTGTTTAGAGTATAACTCGCTTCACTAATCCTTTGTTGAGTGGCTGAGTGTGTAAACTCTTTCACTCCAGAGTCAAACCTTGAGTCAATAAACGTGGTTCTAACTTTTAAGTCTGTGGATGAAACCCTAGTGTGTGACCATTCAAATGAAAGCTGTATTGAGTATTACTTTCATGTGATGCTGGTTTTTTGACAATTTTGCAAAATGAAATTCAAGATTTTTCCATCACTTTTGAACTTAGCACTCTTGAAAGTGAAAGGGTTAACTGTCTGTGATTATGTTCATTTTCACTCTAGGAGGAAGAAATGGAAGACCCTGAGTTGGACTACAAACTGAGGCGATCGTGTAAAAAATGATCAAGGTATGTAACACGTGAATCAGATCACTACTGCAGCAAATTACATAACAACCAATCAGATCTCACGGTGCAAACATGTGACCCGTGCCAAGCGCGGTAAAAGTAACGCGAACCAATTATAGTAAGTTCTGGCTTGGAACCTAATTGGTCAATAAAAGCTGTTATTGCTTATCATGGATGGCAAATCTTGAAAAATCTAGCCTTAATTTGTCAAGTTTGTCATTCCGTCTTAATCTTCTTCAGTCTTATACCATCCTTGTTCCTTTTCGGTTTGTTATTACTTCTTTGGTGTTTTTCTACGTTAGCAAACTGTTATTTTGAGGTTTCCTTCAATTCAAAAGTAATTTTGTTGTTATTATTTTCAGATGTTTTGTGATGATGTAAAACCATCAGAGATATTTTCTTGCCTCAGAATGAACAAGAATGATCCATCCATGGATGATAGGTATATGATCGCCTCCCAGAGTCAAACCTTGAGTCAATAAATGTTGTTGTAACGTTTGAGTCTGTGGATGAAACCCTAGTGTGTGACCATTCAAATGAAAGCTATTGAGCAGTACTTTCATGTGGTACTGTTTATTATGCTGTACAAGGTGGTTCTAACTTTTAAGTCTGTGGATGAAACCCTAGTGTGTGACCATTCAAATGAAAGCTATTAACCAGTACGTGCACTTGGTGCTGTTTGTTTGTTTGTTTCAGTATTTTGGAACATTGAAATTTGGGATTTTTTAATGTTGAACAGGCTGATTTTACATTCTGCACTAAAACTGAATTTTAACTAAATAATATACTGTTATTACTGAAATACGCAACATATCTTTATTACTGTTTTCCTTGTTGGTTTTAGTTGTCGTGCCATAGTCACCAAGAGACAGATCAGACAATCAAAAGGTATGTAACCTTCATCACTGCACGTGTGTTTACATGATAGTGCTGTAGATAAAGGGGAAAGTGGTGAGGGAGAGGGTAGTGAGGTGTAGTGTTAGGAGAGGTGTGGTGTGGTGTGGTGTAGTGGCGAGAGAGGGGTGGTGAGGTGTAGTGGCGGGAGAGGGATGGTGTGGTGTGGTGTGGTGTAGTGGCGAGAGAGGGGTGGTGAGGTGTAGTGTTAGGAGAAGGTGTGGTGTGGTGTGGTGTAGTGGCGAGAGAGGGGTGGTGAGGTGTAGTGTTAGGAGAAGGTGTGGTGTGGTGTGGTGTAGTGGCGAGAGAGGGGTGGTGAGGTGTAGTGTTAGGAGAAGGTGTGGTGTGGTGTGGTGTAGTGGCGAGAGAGGGATGGTGAGGTGTAGTGGTATGTGCAGTGTGAGGGGACCCAGTGGCAGCAGTTCAAACAGTAGCCTTACAGCAGCTCATTACCGTTAAGTGTGTTTCTTCTTTATTTCAGATGTTAAACTCGATCCACAGCTGCGTCAATTCTGCAAGTTAGACATTCCTAAATTTTGCCAGGAGGAGATGGATTCTCATGGCCAAGGAAAAGTTGTCAAGTGCCTGAAGGATCATTATGATGTATGTTTGATAGTTAAACCATCATCGCTAAATTGCTTACCTTTGTGAAAATGGAGGCAATTTTGCATAGAATAGGCCATTTCCAAGTTGCCTTTTGCCTCTGTTTCCAAACAAGTCCCGGTGCACAACCTTTCAAATGGAAATGAGTTTGATTTGCAAGACAATAAACGAGTAGGTAAAACTCATTTCCATATGAAAGGTTGTGCACCAGGACTCGTTTCGAAAATCAGAGGCAAAAGGCAACTTGGTAATGGCCTGTTGTGAGACACATATTCATCCCAGCCTGCAGAAGCAGTCGTTTTTCTCGCCTGTTATAACTTATTTCCCGGGAGCCGAAAAAGAAAAGAAAAAAAGAACGGCCGCAGGTTTTTAGAATCTCATCTCTGAGCCCACAGACTAGGTAACATCGTTGTGGCAACAAGCCCACGTGACAACTTCTGCAGTGTTTGTTCGTTTGTGGATGAAACCCTAGTGTGCGACCATTCAAATGAAAGCTATCGAGCAGTACTTTTAAGCTTGGTGCTGTTTGTTTTAGACAATTTAGCAAATGAAATTCAAGTTTTTTTCTCAGTTTTGCACATGGCACTTGGTTAAGATTGATGTTCTCAACTGATTCTCTCTTAGCGTTTGTCCGATGAGTGCATGGACTACGTCAAAAGGCTGATGCGTGAGGCTGCACGTGACTACAGGATGGATGCCAGGCTGTCCAATGAGTGTGCAGATGATGTGAGTATACTGCCTCGAGGTGGGGTGGGGTTGGAGAGGAGAGGGGAGGGAGGGAGGTAGTCGTATCACTACGCATTGTGTTCCGTCTTTAGTGCTGTACTTTGTAAAATAGGGAATTAACAGACCATCATCCTCTCAGCCGAAAATATTTCTTGCAAAAGAGTTACACACGAGTTACTATCGACAAGTGACAAGGGTTTGTAGCATTTAATGGTGAAATCTGTACTTGTTTTTTTTTTTCTTCTATTAGATCAAAAAGTATTGTAGTGATGCTGCACCATCTGCAGTTGAGGAGTGTCTCAAAAGTCATTTAGGATCACTTGCTTCAAAGAATTGTCGAGTGGTATGTAATGCTGAATTTCATTTAAAAACTATAGATTCGTGAAATGCGTTCGAAAAGGTGCTTTGTTGAGTGCCACGAGACGGTATGTTTAGTCTTAGTAAGCTTAAATTGTGGCTGAAATAGAGCTTACAACTGAACTATCCCGAACAGAGCTGACAATAATGTGTTTGTCTTGTAGGAGGTAGTCCGTCAAATGAAGGAAGCCCGCACAGACATACAGTCCGATCCTGTGTTATTCAAGGCATGCGCAGTGGATGTCAAACGTCACTGTTCAGAGATACCGTTTGGACGCGGAAAAGGTACGCCAATTTCCCGCGCAAAAGTTTGAAGGAAAACTGCTTAGACTTTTCAAACACAAAGTTCAATATATTTCCAGCATTCTGTTGATTTAACCTTTTTTTTTTTACGTTTACCAAAAAAGTTGGACGTGTTTAGAACACGGTGTAATGATGAGGTTTGTCGGCGTGGTTTATTTTTGTTTGACGTTTGACCGCGGTGGAAGCGTGAACACGTGTCGCAAAAACATGACCTAAGTGGGTATCAAACGTGACGTGATTTGGCCACCAAACGTTTAAACTTTGAATGTGTGCATGTTAGGCGAACTTTCGCAACAGAAACGAGTTTGGTTTACAGACTTGTTTTGCAATGAGTTAAAATTTGTTTGAATGCTTAAAAGATTTATCGTAGTTCGCCTAATGCACCTTGATACTTTGACAATTTGCTGGCAAATCACGCTAAGATGCCACCGACGCTAATTGGTTATAAAAAAAACTCGTGGAACATGCTTTAACCAATGAGAGCAAACATGGTTTCTTTTTTAACCAATCACGAGCAAACGAAACCCGATTGTGACTTTGCATACGCGCTTGGCACGGGTTGCATGTTTTCCCGCGCTTGGCACGGGTTGTATGTTTTTGCTTCTAGTTCTGATAGGCTTTGGTTATACGAGACTCGTAAGCTAGAAACCGCTGTAGGTGAGGAACACGGTCTCAAGTGTACCGGGTTACGGGAGCTTTGACAATACCTACATGCTTGCATAAATATATTTTAACCCAGCTGCATTATCATGTTGTGTACACAGTAATGAAGTGTCTCCTGGAGGCTCACGACGCGAACCCAGCTCGTTTTGATAGAGAATGCCTGCTCCATTTGGCAAGCCGGATGAAGATGTGGGAAGTCGCTGCTAAGGTGAGAGTTTAACTTTGTTAACACCTCGGAGCTGAGAATAAGCTCCAGGGTGGGGGTGTGCCGCCCGCTCGCCCCAAAACATGCGATTTTCCCTACCCAATTTCAGACATGACCCCCCCCCCCCCCCCCCCCCCCCAAAAAAAAATCTATATGTATACCCAATTTGAGACCGAAATGTTCCAAATTTATACCCGTTTTCAGACCTAAACGGCTCAAAAACTGGCCGTACCCTTTGGGGCGGCACATACCTATACAGCTTATATATATAGGTGAGTACCCCGGGGGGGGGGGGGGGGGGGGACAAACCTTCTTGGCAGAATTGGAGCTGCCTTGTCGAGTCATTCTCAAGTTGCTACTTGATCCGAGAGACACAGTGGCTGAAATTTAATTGCTAAAGTTTGTAATGAAAATCTCTAGTCTTGTATTCTATCTCTGACACGAGTATTTTTGTCTAAAACCTTTTCATTCTGTTGTGTAATGTGTGAAGGATTACGCACCTGTAATTGCTTCTTCGAGGAAACAAGAAAACTGCAGCGTTTTTTTTTTAATTTCCCGCGCGCTCAATCACAGACGTTTTGAGCCACGAACAGCAACCGCAAGTCGAATGTTCTCTTCTTTGGCGCGTATTATTGACTTCCATAACGTCAAGTAAGTGCTTAAATAAGAGCTTGTCAACTCATTGGTGGAAGCGAAAGCGTGTCAAAAACTAGCCTGCGAGCAAGCTCTCTTGGGTTTTTTTGGTAGGGAGGTGGGGAGAAACACCACCAAAACACCACAAGAGAGCTTGTTCGCAGGCTAGCCAAAAACAAGAACATTCGCCTTTCGGTTGCCGTCCGTGGCTCAAAACCTCTGTTCTTAGCTCTCTACTATCCATTTTTATGAAATAAACAAGATACTACGCGCGCTCTGATTGGCTCAAAACCATTAACCATAACTGTATGGAAACATAGAAAATTGCTTCGTGCTTTTATTACACAAAAACAATAGAAAACGTTTTCCCTGTGTTTCCATAGAGTTATGGTAACACTGACTCGTGAAAGTTTCCACAGCATTTCTCGTTCTCCCAAACTTCACTCGTGTTACCATAACTCTATGGAAACACGGAAAACGTTTTCTATGTGGTATATAGCAACTCTAAACGTGTAAAAGAACTTCCCTTAGCTTGTGTTCATCTGTACACCTTGGAAATTATTTAATAGTTTGATTTATTATTCTTTCTTTTCTTTGAAGTTTGTCCCTCCTGAAACTCTGGGTGATCTTGCTCTATCCATTTCCTCGTCGCCATCCAAGAACTACTTCTTTGTCATTTTCGCGACTTGCTTGGCGCTGATTTTTGTTGGTGGATTGGTGTTTGGCCGGCTTTCCAAGCGAATCAAAAGAGAGGTGAAAGATCGCTGAATAACATCCCACGGATATCAACAACAACAACAACAACAACAACAACAACATCCACTTGATGTACACTACTAACTGAAAATGCCATTCAATTCCGGAGCTTTGTTTTCTCGCTCGTGAGTACCTTAATTTTCCAGTATACACACGAGCCTTTATTTTTACTAAGAACAATCAAGTCACGAGTAGAATTTTCACGAGAAAACATTGCTCGACTTATTTTGTCCCTTGCTGTGGTTTTCGGCGGGAAGTGAACTTGAGGCGGTGACGGACGCGGCACATTTGGCGGGAAAACACCGTTGTATAGTACCCATGGGATACCGCCAAATGTGCAACGACTTTCTCGCCTTGTGATTGGCTGATCTTGTATGGCATGGGATAAAATTGGTTAAGTTCATCATCAAATCACAAACCGCCATCATCATCAAAACTTTTCAGTAAATAAAAAGTAAGAAAAAAAAATAAGGAAAAATATCACAGTAGGTTAGTAAAAGTAGGATTGTTAGTAATAACAGTGAGGGCAGAAAGAGCACCTTTTAGGACTCCTTCAGCCTTTGTTTAGTTTTAGACTTGGCAAATAATGTATTGTTTGTTTATTTGTTTGCTTGTACGGACTCGTTTATACCAAGAAAAAGTTTTTTCCCAATCCCAGGGTCAACCCATCCTTCCCTTCCCCTTTAAAGCCAAATTTAGTGTTTCTCATTTTAACGGTCACCTTCTTCTGTATTTAGTATAAAATAAATATGAGAATAGTTGGATTGGTACGATTGGGGGTTGTTGGGGGGATGGGTGCCCCGAGGCTACAGGACAACGGTTTTCTGTACAAACGGGCCATTCGTCTTTTATTTTGCGAGCCTTCAGAGGCAAATATGTGGCATATTTTGAGTGAATTCACCAGATTGGGAAATGGAAGTGCTCTCTCTTCCGCAGAGGCTTATCTTTGATAGGGAAGATTGGGGAGAGGGAAATATAAAGCGCGCGGAGGCTGGAGAGAGAGAAAAAGCAAGCGCGCAGGGGACGCTGGGAAGAGAACTTTCCATCTTCCCATCGTCCCCGCTCTTTCGCCTTTGCGGAGGAGAGTTGAAGTCAACGAGACTATTTTAGTGCCTAGCCTATTAATCGATGGGAAATTGTTTGAATCTAATAATAATGGCACTTACTAGGGTTTGATTTTAGTTAGTTGAACATAGTTGTAGATTTTTGACGCTATGTAAATCTTTTCCAACTTTATATTTGGTATCTTCTGTTAGGGTATTGTTAACTTTAGACCTCCCTCTGTAACAAGTTTTTTTTTTGGGTAGGAGAAATAAATATTAAATGGTTATTGCACACATACAGCCAGATGGTGAATAATTCTTGGATAGCCAGGTGTAGATAGAGCGGTTTTCAATTACAATGGCCAATCACAGCGAACGTAAACAACAAAACGAACCAATGAGAACTCGAAGAAAATACACGTAACCGGCGCAAAGCGCGGGAAAACGCGTGCGGCCAAAGAAGTCGTCGTGTGATTGGTTTTGCATATGAGTAGGTGGCGCGAATTTTTTAAACCAATCACAGATCGTAATAAGGTCTAATAAAGCAGAATAAAGTAAAAACAAAAGCAATTCCGGATTCTTTACGACACTCGATTGAAACCCGCTCAAAATGGAGCGAGCGAAACGACGATATTTCTTCGCCGATTTTTTTTGTTATAGGATTGTCTGACCCTTGATCTTGAGTAGTGTTAAAGTAGGTAGTAAATTTATTTCTGTAAACATTAACAGCGGTTCCGAACCTTGTTTGTAGATATGGTCTTCGCAAAATGTAATGTAAAGGCCAGTTCAATGACAGGGCGGTTTCCAATGGCTTTCTAAAATATTTGCTTTTTATTGGCTCAAGAAACCCGTGCAAAATGTTGTGGCTAATCAAGGCGAAGATTGTCGGCCAATCAGAAGCCGAGTTATGCCAAACTTTTTCCCGCGTTTGTCACGGAGTGTGTGCAGCGCATGATATAAAATTCTGATTTGTTTGCGCTCAAGTTTTGTCAATTTGAAGTTTCACGACAGTGATTTGAAACCGCCCTTATAATTTAAAACCAGATGTGCTAGATATATTTCTAATTGAAATCAGTATTCGTGTAATTGAAACGTGGCTATTAAAGGTGGGCGAGAAACCTGTTTTAACTTGCGTGCTTTGTGTTCTATTGGAGTTCGCTGATTAACTTTTTCAACCGGCATCAAGATGATATTGCACGAGATGATTTTTGACGATGACTTTTAAAAGCGATTTTAATCCATGTTACACGAGACTAACGCAGGAATGTGTAACGATATGTTACACGAGACAATTTTTAACGCAACAAAAAATTCGGGCAACAATAATTTCAAACTGCTGCAACGTGTCACAAACTGTTGCGTTAAAGATCGTCCAGCCCGCCATGTTATACGATATCAGAAAGATTAGTCTAAGAAACACGTTCTTCGCGTTTGCGGTTAATTCTCGACAAACGTGAAACGACTCGCTTTCACGTAGAAACGGCAGACGTGGGATTTTTGTCGTTCGCGGGAAAAACAAACGTACGTGATGCTTATCTCTATTGACTTTTAAAATTGTTGCGTTAAAAATCTATATATATTCACCATTATAATCCATCAAATATTTTTATCGCGCACGATTGGTCTAAACACGTGACGTGACGTAGCCAAAACTGGGGAATATCCGGTGTTATAATCCATCAAAAAATTTTCTCGCGCGCGATTGGTCTAAACACGTCACGTGACGCAGCCAAAACTGGGGAATATCCGGTGATATTACCCAGTTTTGAAAATTTGCGTTTCACGTTCGCAGGTTCAGTTTTCGTCTCAAATAAATTGCTAAATTAAATAAAACTGATTGTTTTGAACAGACTAGAAATATTTTTGAACGCCAACAGAATTATTTTGATGTTTAACAGCTTGGCCGACCGAGATCTTCCACGGCAAACAGAGCGGCCTTGTGAAAAAATATTTGAAGGATAATAACTACAAACTACAATAGCCTCCATTTGGCTTCAAAAATATGCTCGGATATTTGTCCTTGGACATTATCTGTTCCCCGAAGCTCACAGTTTTCCTCGAGCTTCGCTCTTGGAAAACTGTTCGCTTCTCGGAACAGATAATGTCCGCGGACAAATATCCGAGCATATTTCCTCGCCAAATGGAGGCTATTGTTTATATATAGATGTTATTGAACTAGCGTGAGGTCCGTATTGGGAAAATATTGGTCGAGTTCTTTTTTTGCAAGTTTATGGACCGAGCCGAAGGCGAGGTCCATAAACTTGCAAAAAAAGAACGAGACCAATATTTCCCAATACGGACTGAACAAGCTAGTTCAATAAAGTTTTTATTATAATGGCTTTTTTAAAAACTTGCTGATAAATTAATGCAACCATTCTCGGCTAACGCGCGCGCGCCAAAGCTAAGCATAGTCTTGCATTTTTCAGGCCACTTTGCGAAAAGTTTAACCGAAATTGTCCGCCAGACACGAGGAAACATGTTTCTACTTAATAGAAAACAATTTTGCAAAATACGGTCCGTATGACCAAAATATCGGTCCGTATTGCAAAATACGGACCGCTCAGGGAACCAATCAGAATGTTCCTTTTCGTCGTGGACCAGTTTGCCATATAATAAATAGTGATAAAACCCGGTTTTCAAAATTTGCGTTTTACGTCCGCACGTTCAGTTTTCGTCGAAAAAAATTGTTAAATTGAATAGAACAGAATGTTTTGAACACACTAGCAATATTTTTGAACACTGACATAATTATTTTTACGTTTGACAGTCCTTGGACATTATCTGTTCCTCGAAGCTCGAAGTTCTCCTCGAGCTTCGCTCTCGGATAACTGTTCGCTTCTCGGAACAGATAATGTCCGCGGACAAATATCCGTGCATATTTTCGCACCAAATGGAGATTATTGTTTATATATTCACTTCGGCTATTCTCATGGTTGGACTGGAACTAGCTTGCAATCGAGGCTCATGCGGGGGAATCTTTTCAAATGCAAATAATTTTAATAATATTCCCCCGTATGAGCCTCGATTGCAAGCTAGTTCCAGTCCAACCGTGAGAATACGAATATTTGCCATTAAAAGCACAGAAAACGTGTACTTTTGGATACGGTTTCGAAAACGCGGCCTAAAACTCAGATAAACTACACTTTATATCGCCAATTTATTAGCATATTTTCATGCAACTAATAAATACAAATTTACTGTTTTATTTATGTTTCGATGATCATAGTTCACAAACTAAGTTTGTCTCTACCAAACAAATCAATATAAATGATATTTACAGCCTACAAAAAACTGCTTCACATTACTATAGACAAGAAAAAGATCCATTTTACATTTCTGCCTCAAAACCAATATAATTTTGGTATTTCAAACGTTACGTTAATTTAATCAGATACACTTATTATAACTAATAACAAAATACTAACAGTTGATTTCATACATGTGTTAAGGGAATAGTTAACGCTCCCGAGTGCATTGTTGAGTTATAAGCACGCAGGATTTTTTAAGAACACGAGAGAAGTGCCTTCCCACATGCTTATATAACTCAACAATGCACGAGGGGCAAGTTTACTATTTCCTAGCTATATAAAATGCTCATGGAATTGCGCACGCTCAAACTTGTGACATAGGCAGTGTGCATTATAACTCGATAAAGCACGCGTGTGACATAGGCCGCGTGCTTTATCGAGTTATAATGAACTCAAATTGACCAATCAGAGCGCGCGTTATATGACCAAAATTTTATAATATTTAATAATGTTACTTACATAAAGTATCTTGCTATTGATTTTAAATTGATTTTCCTCTGGTACACTAATCGGAAATTTTGAATTTCCCTCGTTACTGGGAAAATGTTGTTGTGCTACTAACGAAATTACTTACCAAAACGTAATATGGCTATTTCGTTTCTGAATAATAATGGCGACTGTTAGCAAATTTGAGGCGGCATTTGTACAATCTGTTGCCTACGCGAATAAGTGTTTGCGACCAAAGCCGTATTTATTCCACGTGATCTATATTCTTTTGGATAATTAATTTATCCTAAGCCTATCCACGTGATTTTCAAGAAAATAAAACGTAACGACTCAAACACGTTCAGTCAACGTAATCAACAGAAGGTTATGAATCATAGTGCACGTAGGCAAGGCCTCAAGCACGTGCAGATGATCACCACAAGTCTGTCCTACAAGCCGTGGTGTCTTAGCGACTGTGCAATAATTATCAGGAATGGGGGTTGGAAAATGGGCTTCATGTAGGAAAATATTAGGTAATACCCCCCTCCAAGGGAGCGAATTTTGTTATTGCCCCCCCCCCCCCCCCCCCGATCAGTCAGACATTTTGTAAGACTCCCTCCCTCCCCCCCTCCCCGATCAGTCAGACATTTTGTAAGACTCCCTCCCTCCCCCCCCCCCCCCACTTCACCTTTTATATACAAGTACCCCCTGCATTTTCTATACACGCAACTGTGATTAAAATCTTATAACAGAAAGAAGAGCTCCTACTGCATTATTTTTTACTTGTTGGACATCCGTGTCTGGAACAAACATCACCTCCGTAGCAATGTTAAACAAAGCCATAGCAGAAGGAAAAGAGCATGTGTATTTTCAGGTCCCTCAGAAAGGGACACTCTTGAAAACGACTATGAACTAGCGATTTATGGGATACCGTAACTGGAGTACATTGAGGAAGAAAGTTTGTCGTTGTTTACCTCAAAAACGGACAAAGCTTGCTTGCATGATCTGTTGCATTCAAATTGTTTTTTATGCAACCTAATAGAGAATAATAGATAGAGGTTATTCAGCGGAAAGTTGTGTAATACGGCTTGGGTATTTTTACGAGTCAGTTTTTATTTTTTCGAGCCTTAAGGCGAGAAAAAATAAACACTGACTCGTAAAAATGCCCAGCCGTATTACACAACTTTCCGCTGAATAAATTGTTTATTATACGACATAATATATTTCCTAAAATATAGGCTTTCAACAGTGTTTTCCGTAGCGCGCGGTCAGGGGGACTGAGAACTGTGTAATACGGTCTCATATCTGCTCTCGTCTTTGTGCGTATTCGCACTCTAAAATGCCATGTCGTGTAATAAAACTATCATATTGCATCGGATCGATTCCGACGTCCAACGCGCTAACCATTAGGCGACCGGCGCGTGTCATTACAAGATTACGGTTTATTCACATGCGGTGCACGTGATTAAGACAAGGTTACGGCTCGCGCACGTGACATTCAAGTGATTTATTTGTACATGGTCATGTCCAGGTTCTGGTACATGCACAGATATCCATCTCCCAGTAAGCGGCGGACTTTTTCAGGAATGTCGCCTCTCTCTTTTGCTGCGATGATTTCCTTGGTATCTTTGGAGAGCCACTCTAGTGCTTCTGGGCACGGTGTTACTGCAGGGATATTGTAACCATTTCTCTCTCCTACACAATCAGGGAAAACAAAATAAATGGTTACAAACATACAAGTTGGGGAGACAGGAGGACAGAAACCCGGGAGTACAGGGGACGGGAAGTCTGCGGGATGCGGGAAAACAAAGGGCGGGAAGCGGGATACCCAAGTTGGCGGGAAAAAAAATTCACAAACCACATAGGAAAGAGCGGGAAACGGAAGTAAAATGTACGGGAAGCGGGAAGTTCAGATTTCAGATCCCCTCGTCCCCCCCCCCCCCCCCCCCCTCACACCACCCACATACAAAGGTTCACTGTACTAAAAGGCACTGGGTTCTTCTTGTTTTGCATTTCGTTTTCTGAATTTCTGCAACACTCAACTCAAGTGCGTTGCTTACAAACAAATCAGTTACGTTTCCTGACAAAAATGCGAAACGCGAGATGCTCCAACCTTGAACGGCGGTTTATCAACTTTTGTAGCCTGCGTGGCGTTATAATTTTAGTTGACCTGCACCGTTACCTTTGACATTATAACTAATTAGTATATGCTACGTAACATAACTTGATTTTGTCGGGGCGACATAACCCAAGTTTGGGTCAGTTTGTATGAATATGTGGTCTATAATGTTCCTCTTTGTTTGCTATGCAGCTGAACTTTCATCATTAAATATTTCATTGACATTTTTAGATTTAGGGCACGTAATTTAAGACGACGACCAAGAGTCCCCCTAAATGGAGTTACCTACAGGGTACAGTCCCCATCACATTTAGTTGAAATACATGAAAAATTTGAAATAATAACCATAACAACTACTAAATCTTGTCGACACCACCTTTCCCCCATTTCAGTGTTGGAAAATATACACTGTAGCAAATGTACTCGTGTTGTACAGGGGTAGGGAAGGGCAAAATCTGTGAAAAACGAAGGGTTCCAACAAATGTGACAATGCTCGAAGCCTGCGTCGTGGACAAAGTCAACCGGTTACGATGCATGCTAGGCGAGACCGGCTAGCTACTCTAGCCACACAGACTCACCCTTCCTGTCTGCCATGCTATCAAAGAAGCACCAAGGCGCATCTGCACCAATGCCGCATTTAACAAATGCCACATAATGACTCGTCTCGATACAAACAACAGCAAATAGCTCCATTTTCTGTTTTTCAAGGGTTCTCTTCTCGCTGTTGTATTGACTGTACACTCGCGGGAGCAGCACGGGCCGAGGCTTGTGATCAGCGCGTATTGGATTCAAGTGAACTTTACCGTTGCAGCCCGCACAGAAACTTGCTATTCCAGGTCCGTCGCCCAACAGGCCTTTTTGATAGCAGTCTTTACACTCGTATTGCGCTACGTCGCTGCCGCACATAGTGCATTCACGAGGAACTGAGAGAGAGAGAAAACAGAATGAAGTTTGTTAGAATTAACACCGTCTGGGACTACGCACGTTACCACTATACAATATAACAACAGAACTCTTTTAACAGTGATAATCAGTAAATGTTGCTTATTTTTTTCCTAGTTTCTATCAAATGGAACCTGGTTAATATGGACACCAAAGGGACACACAAAAGTGTCCGTATTAAGCGGGTGTCTGTATTATGTGGGTGTCTGTATTAAGCAGGGGTCCATTTTAAGCTGGTGTCCATATTAAGTGGGTGTCGTATAAGTGGGTGTCCGTATAAGTGGGTGTCCGTATTGAGCGGGTGTTTGTATTAAGCGGGTGTGCATATTAAGCAGATGTCCATATTAAGCTGGTATTAAGCAGGTGTCCATATTAAGCGGGTGTCCGTATTAAGCGGGTGTGCATATTAAGCACCGCAGATGTCCATATTAAGCAGGTGTCCACTGTACCATTTTCCACGATGTGCGTCACATCCAGCTCCAGGTTGGGAAGGATCATATCGTACATCTTGTATCTGCTGCCGAATCGTGGCATCTGAAGAATTAAGCATGAAGGAACCTGTAAAAAGACAGAGATGAACCAGATCAACATCTAATTTCTCCTTGTAATATCAATACATTCACAAGCAGACAGGTGGTGAGAATTAATACATCTTGCTGAAGATTTTGCTGATGTACCACCAAATTCTCTGAACTAACATTACACATTAGAAGAAATGTATGGCAGTCAGTTGGGAGAATTAGTACATGTAATCACTTGTGTATTGGGATCAGTGTTGGTGGCAAACGTATTCACAACCTCCACAAAACAGACAAACAAACTTTGACTTCAAACAGGACGGGCACAAATTTGACTAACAATAGATGGATCGAAACTGACAACAAATCACTGTTTACATCTAGGACCCGAGACTAACCATAGACTGACAACACCTTTTATTTGACCGATTTCCACTCAGGTTGTTGAAACTTTGGTCACAAGTAACAGTCCTTTTCAGGACTATCACACACACTAGACAAACTAAACAACAAATGTGGGAAGAAATTAACCGAGAGAGGTTGGAAAAATCTTGCCACTATGCCCAAACAATACATTAAAATACAAACGAGCGAAATAGAGGGACGTGTAGTTCACTCTTCTTCTCACCTCTGCGAGTATGAGATCCGCTGAGATAAACGATTGTACTAACAAATGCTGAACCTGAGCCATTTTCACAGACTCATCCTTCTCTGTTATGATCTGATAGAAGAATGCTCCTTCACTATCCTTTACCTGTACATCTCGGGATCTAGTAAATAAATAGGTAAGAAAGGTAAAGTCTGTGACAGGCCAAAGTGGCTTAGCCTGTGAACAGGCGCTTGAACAGGCTCTTTACTGGGGTATACAGCAAAAACGTGGACTGGGAGGGTGGAAGGCAACTCAGGCTGCTTGGCGAAGAAGCCTGTGTGCCCACACCACTGGAGCTTGTCCCCGTTTCTATCCATCCCAGAATCAGATTTTCACCACCCCCACACACCCACCCACTCCTGCTAGACTGCAAGCAATTCCTCTTTCAGATAGTGGAGTGAGCGCAAAGCACAAGCAAGCAGGAATTGGCTGGCATTTCGTGCTCGCTCGGACAAACTGACATAGGGATTGCTTGCAGTCGAACTGTCCCCCAGCATTTGGTCAGAGGGTG
Organism: Desmophyllum pertusum; assembly: GCA_029204205.1. NCBI lineage: Eukaryota > Metazoa > Cnidaria > Anthozoa > Scleractinia > Caryophylliidae > Desmophyllum > Desmophyllum pertusum. Next base: position 484,505 of record MU826867.1, read on the forward strand.
GAGAGAGGCTAGTGCTCAAACCCTGCCAGCTAGATAGAGAGTCCAGTGCACTAGTTATATTATACCTAGATCGTTCTATCCATCAAGATATAATTATAGAGGACAAGAGGACAGCACAAAATATCACCATAAATCAGAGATAGATTGTAAATTCTTACTTTAAGTGAAGGAATGGATCTGCTTTCAAGACTTGTTGCAGGAGAGAGTTTAAAAACTCCTCTGGGTCTGATATAAGTAACACAAAGAACAACATTACAACATGAAAACCAAGTACAGTCATTAGTACCTCTCTATACAATGGCCAACACTCTACAATGGCCAGGCTTTTTCGTCCCCATCATGCGTCAATCCATACTCTTATTGAAACCTCCCTACAACACTACCTCTCTACAACACTACAACATTCAGTTAATTCTGGTGGCTGTTGTAGAGGTTCTGCCCTGGGGGGCGGGGGGGGGGGGGGGGGGGGGGGGGAGAGAGAAACCCCTGAAAGGTACCAGAATCTTGTTTTGCGGGTGTGGCTCCAATTCATTTTCATCCCCAAGAAGTACCAATTCTACAACAAAAATCCGGCTTCAGTACCCTAAGTACCAGGAAAACTCTAATGGTGTTAATTTTAGATTTTAACACCAAGCAGTACCAAACCACAAAATTTCACCTCGAAAAGGTACAACGATCACCCCCATCACTTTTACATGGGAGTGGGGGGGGGGGGGGGGGGGTTCTGCCATAACAAATTATACAAAATATATTGATGTATTAAAGTTTGTAAAGCACCTTTTTCTTCGTTCACCAGTCCTGCAGTTGAGCTAAGTTTGTCTAACAGCTCTCTCAGCAGAAGGATACGGTCTGCACGTACAAAACCATGCCTACAACGAGACAAACACATCACTACCATACATGTATTTGGCACATTTCAAGCAATGACATTATTTTCTAACATAAAATTGAGAAACAAGGTGAAGAGATGACTTCTCTATCACAATATCCAGAGCTTTTTGTCGTTGCATGGACATTGAGCAGTAGAATTTGTGTGTACTAACTAACAGTGTGCAAAACTTTTCAGGCTCTACACAGTTAGTACACAGGGGATCTTGACACCATCTAGCAGGGTATTGCAGAGTATTTACAGTACATTTTCAGGAGAGATTGAATTTTACTTCCTCTCTTCTTCCTCTCCCTCTCCACCCCCCATCCATCCATCCATCCATCCTCCCTTCCCCCATCCTCCCTCCTTCCCTTCCTCCCCCTGCCATCATTCCTGCCTCCTTGCATCCCTTTCTTTCCTTCTTCCCCCTCCCATCCTTCCTCCCTTGCTGCCTCCCATCCATCCATCCATCCTTCCTCCCTACCTACATGTACCTCCCTTCCCCCCTTTCATCCATCATTCCATACCTCCTTCCTACTTATTTACTTACTTAATAATTTATGTATTTATTTACTTACACTCTCAAAGGATTTACAATTGACTCTCTCAGCACACTTTGCACTTTTTCATATCCTTCCAGATCGCCATCTTTCCTGTTACGATGCAACAGAGTATCAAACACGCTTGAGAATGCGAACATACCGAACAGTGTGGCATCAAGGTAACACGAGTTATGATGGCCCTGAAGACCACGCATGGTGCCGCACTGTTTGTCCTCAAGACTCTTAGGAGGTTCTGTGATGCCTTTGACATCAGGAGAAGGCAAACTTCCAAAGGCTAAAATCACACAAGCAAAAAAAACCTGTTAACAATCTTATGAATTACCACGTAGCACAAAATTCTTGCAGGAGTTTCATTTTGTGGATTGGAGATTTTTTTTTGTTTTGTGTTTTTTTTTGTGTGTGTGTGTAGGAAGACTTAGTATTTTTTTGTGATTTACAGCAAGTCGCATACAACTAAAATACAATATAGCACAAAGCATAATCCGAAGATAAACATCTTTTGGAGTAATCAAAATATGATCAATATCCGAAATGGAAGAAATTTAATTGGAATATAATTAACCAGATAATTAACAAGGCTAACATATAATATATATATAATGTACATATGTACAATGTACATTAACATCTCGAGTAACTGTCAACTTACATTTTCTATCTTTAAATTTGTTTTCGCTCTACATGTACTGTATTTGTATCAAGCACCCTGCGACTGAGTGAAACCATATATAATTTATCTTTGTTTATGTACAATGTACATATTTATTCTTGAAAATAAATACCCGCTCTCATTTAAATGCCTCCCTCAATTAACATTACCCCTATTGGACAGTCAAAAAATAACTACCTTTTTCTGAGTGAAAGCCTGTGTCACCAGATGGTGAGTTGGGTGCGAAGCGTGAATCTTGTCGGCAGTGCATCAGTAAAGTAAAGAAACCTCTTCCTGCAGGGCAGGTGAAGTATCTCTCTCCATTAAATGTTCCATCTGAGCATGCTGACTGTTCATCCTCCTTTAAAGTAAGTAACATTATTATGTTAATTATACATGTATATAATAATGCTGTGCATAATAGCATGTGTAATAAGCGCGTGCACATCAAAACACATGGTGGCTTTATCTTTGTGGCTATGCTCACCAGGGAGAATAATCGTTTTCTCATAAACTAGCATGGTGACCTATCCTTTTTTCACATAACTTAAATCTAGTAAGTAAATCTAATCATCCTCTTTCTATACAATTGGTCCACCAATTCCATGTCAAATAAATAAATAATCACTGGAAACATAAACTTACCCAGTAGAAAGTTTGTCTTTCATATCATAATAATATTATTGTTGATAATGTAAAGAATAATCAGTGGCGGATCCAGGGGGAGGGTCATGGGGGGGGGGGGGGGGGGGTCCGGATCCCCCCTTATCAGACCTTGGGTTTTTTTTTTGCTTTCTCCATTATCCATAGCAAAACCATCTCCAGGATCCACCAAAATGCACTTTTCAGAGCCTGAAATCTCAATTTTTTTCTGGGGGAGGCCCCCAAACACGCCTCTGCGCCTTTACTACTGACGTCTACTTCCAAAAATTCTCCTTCAATCTACTTCACATTTTCGGGAAAACCCTGGGACCTCCCCTATCAAAAAATCCTGGATCCGCCCCTGATAATATTGAGGAATTTTTAGTCGATGACATCTCTTTCACAGAAATGGTAACCTATTATTTTCATTCTATATTTAACAATATTATTATCCTACGAAATCGCACAAAATATTCCCTGATACTTAGCCGACGAGGTCATAGGCTGAATTGGCTAAAATCAGACGATATTCCACAAGATTGAGCAGGATAATAGTTTTATTATTCAACAAATATTATTGTCAACGAGTCGCAAATAAAAGCATCAAAATGTCGTCGGAGTTGAGTCTCCTTGAGTGCACTTCCAAATATTGAAAACTACACATTATACCGCAATATATCTGTCATGCACAGATGACAGATAACAAGGGCTTCTTGACCATATATGGATATCATGACAATTAAATTTTGTTAAATAATAATTTGAAACATATTGTAATGATCAATCAGGGAATGTTTCAAAAAAATTATTTGAATGGAATCATCTTAACATCATAGATTTTTCACATTATTATTATAATATCAGGGTCTCGATTATTTTTCTTACCAATTCCAGACCTGCAACCAGCTTATCCTTCTTCACCTGTGGAAGATTTCCAATCCAGCGAATAACGCCATATCTGGGGAGCCCTTCTGCCATAGGAACCTCTACCATTGAACCCACTTCCAAACCATGGGGAATATCAGCTGTCATTTGACTACTCTCAATATCTGGACAACAAAATATAATTTATGATCACATTAACAACACATTCGCTCTCATATGCACAAATAATGACGCGACAACTCTGGCAGTAAATGGGACTATGGACACTGGGTGCTCCCTAGGATAACAATGAGCGTGGGTGGTAGTGACACACCCTGGGAGGCGTAATTGGGTGGTTAGTGAACAGCACCCTGCAAACTAAGTGGGGCGGTTAGCGGACACAAACCCCAAAGCACAAACTTGGGCGGTTGGCGGACACACCCAGAGATAATGAATAGGGACAGAAACCCTTGGGCGGTTAGCGGACACACCCAGTGAATGAATTGAGGTGGTTAGCTAACTCACCCAGCGAACGAAGCCCCCCAACCCAGCTAGGTAGCTAAAGATAAGGTGGGATAAGGGACCCACCCAACCTGCCATGGGCGATAGCTAAGTGGAAGGTGTGCACCCAGGCCAGTAGTCCAAGTTTATTTATAAGGGGAGGGTAGGGGAGGGAAAAACAAACTTACAAGGGAAAAATAGATAGCGTGTCTAGCATGCTACTAGTACAAAGACTGGTGTAACAAAACACATGCACGTAAGTACTGTTCATTTGAGACCTGATATGCCACAGATGGCTACACTGATAACATTCGGATAAAGCACAGGCACGCAATTGTAAACGATTGACATGGGCACTAAGTGCTGATAGCGATACCAAGTTAATGGAGCTAATAGCATCCATTGTTTGGATATCAAGTTCATTGGAATGTTTGTAAACACATTATGTCGATTAAACAGCGTCTCCGAGGCCAAGATATATGATAGACAATAATGATAAGCTCTTGTAGTTAACTATACTTTACAAGTAAAGTGAACATTAAAATTAAATTCAACAGTTTCTGTAAAAATAAATGAAGGTAAATTAAGCCACACTCATGCCAAATTGGTTGTAGTTGTAACAATATGACTTGTATGATTGACAGCAGTGTAAAATGTTAAATATTGCATGTTTATTAATAATTGCAGTAATATAGCGTGGCACATTTTAAACATTTTACAGCACCAGTCAAATTGTAAGTTGACAGTCACTCGAAACTCGAATGACTCAACTCGATCCTTGATACTCGAAAACTTTGACTATCGAGTCTCAAGTCGAGTGCTTCAAAGTTTTTTTTGAGAAAACAACAGTCAAGCTTATTGCTTGATTAAGTTTTCACGAGGAAAAGACTGAACTTCACTTCATTTCAAGGAACTTGCATGTACATAACTTTATATCGACACAAACCTGTTTTTTTATCAGCTGCCGAATCTTCAGAGTACAACACAGCAGATTGCAGCTCGAGCTGCTCGGCAGGTTTTTTGGGTAACATCTCATCATCCACTTCCTCGCCTGTTCTCGGGCTACAATCTGAAACAACTTCAGCTGCTAATGATGGTTGAGTACCCACACCTTGTTCTGGATGCATTGCTTCCTCATTACATCTGTTTCCAGCGTATGCTGTAGAAATTGAGAAATTAGATGGTAAGGGCCTGTCGATTACAGGCGTATCGAATGGTCTTTCTAAAATACGGGTGTCGCAAAATTTGAGTCAAATTTCAAGTGTCTCAAAGTTTCATTTTTTTAACGTTTCTTAACATCTTGGAGTCTCATTTTATTGTGAAGCCGTCTTGGAATCTTGATTTGTTTGTGAAGCCATCTTGGTGTCTCAAAGTAATGTTTTGCAAGGCTAAGGAACTAGAGCTCTAAGTCCTGATTTGTCTGTTTTCATCAATTTAATAGCATCTTATCAAAGGAAAACGACCATGTGCAAGGTCACAGCCAAGAAAAATAGTCATTATGGCACAAACCTAAACAAACAAGTGCTTACAAAAAAGCTTATAAGTTTCCTGTCACTAGGAAGAAGATCTCGTATAACTATGTACATTGGAAATAAATTTCTCCACTACTAGCTGTAGATCATTTGATACTTACTACCATGCCTATCACGTTCATGTTCTTCAATCAATTTGGCATACTCGCCCCCCTCAATATGGACATAATCAGCATACATTTTGGTAGTATCTTGAGAGTTAAAACCTTGGGAGTGACCAGGCTGCTTTGTAATTACTGATCCATCGTCTCTAACGGAACTGTTTGGAGGTGTGCTTTTGAAATGATCATCATTAAAGTTTATTGCATTGCCTGTCCTATCTTCGTCCCGCATATCAACATCATCATTATCTCTGTAACCAGATGGATTTGAACTCTGCATTTCATTAAACATCTGTCGTTGTTTCTCAATGAATACTGAAGGATCAGTTTGGCTGGATTCTCCAGCAGCCATGATGAGTTTGGCATCAGCTGAGTCAGCTAAGCTTGTTTTTCTCACTTTTCTTACAGATTCTCCACCTAGGGAAGATAAAAAAAAAACATTTAAAAAAACCATGTACATGCACTATGTTCCCAACTCTTTTTGAACAGTGATGTGGGTCCTTAACGTTCCCTACTGATTAAGTATGATAAGGTGTAGGAGACAAAACCAACAGCTTAATGTCACCACCCAATCACGCAATCATCTGAACTGAGACAAGGTGTGAGCATGGCCAGCGTAACCCTACCAGGAATTTAACCTGCGACCTCCCATTCTACAGTCTGGCAGGCACAAGTATAAGTTGTTAAAGCAGGGTTTCAAAATAGCAGCCGGCTGCCGGCGGCAGCCGGCACTTTTACCACACTTGCCGGCGACTTTTCACCGAAGAAATAGAAAATATCGACTTTGATCGGCCAACTGAAATCAAAGTCGCTGTAGATGTTATAGTAAACATTTCATATCAGACAATAAAGCAGCCAAGAAATGTTTTAAAAGCTTTTTGGAAACGTTTTAAAATGAGTAGAAAGAGTAGAAAAAGGTTTGGAAATTTGAAGCGTGCTGCAAAAGTTGAAATGGAGAATTCTTGTTCACCGTGAACGACTAACTCTTTTACGCGTTTGTTCAAGCGTGAAACGTAAACATGCAAGTTTGTCTAGACAAACCGTTGCATTACTGGTTACCGACTTTATGTTTCTGCACATGTAATCAATATTTATTTTGCACAAAAACTTGTTTAGTGCCGGTTGTTAAGACTTTTCACTCGTTCAAATTTAAGTCAGTTTTGTATTCATATTGCTCGACAGAACGGATTTCCCATGTTTGTGAGTGAAGAAGCGTGACGGTATTTTACGCTTGAACAAACACCTAAAAAAGAGAGCCGTTCACGATGCTTTGTTTGGAACGAAACACGTTAATTAAAATGAAGATTCTGACGCTGACATTATTTTAGCAGTTCAAAGCATGCGATATGTGCGAAATGTTTTTAAAATCAGTTTATAATTTCAAGGTTTCTCAAGGAAGAAAGTGAAATTTCAATTCAGGAAGATTTTGGTCACGTGCTAGGCAACGGGTTCTTGGCAGATTCCCGTTAATTAGTGTAGCAGTACACACACGCAAATCGCGGAAAGTGAAAAAAAGTTCAACTACTACGTGCTCATTCATTATTGACAGCCGGGAAAAAATGAGCCTTGACAAAAAAAAGCCTACAAATTCAAGCTAAAAGCTGTGATTTTATTTTGAACCCTGTAAAGAAATCAATATTCATTTGGAGCAACATCAAAATGAAATAGGGGCTGCAACATGCCATGTCTAAATCACTACTGAAAGACAACAATAATTTATAATGCAAGAAAAATAAACCATGAATGTCCGCGGAACATACACTTACCTGACGTTCCATAATCATAACTCATTGATCTTGCTAAAGATTCATCTTTTCTAATTTGTTCCTGAACAGGATCCTGCTTCTCTGATGTTTTCTTTCCTGTAGTCTCTGTAGGATTTTCATCAAAGTCTTTCTCTGGTATAACAGTTTCTAAGGCAACAAATGCCCCAAAATCTCTCCTACAAACAAAGAGTTGTTGGCCATTCCGTTTGCCGGTTCCACCTCCATTTCTTTTATCCTAGTGGTAGTGGAAAATTATGTAAAATCAATTACCACTTACCATCAAATCCTGTTTATAAATCCTGGGTTTATACAAATTCATAACGGGTTTGGGAGGAAGGGGGGGGGGGGGGGCTTATAAGCGATATGAAAGAGAAAACATTTCGAGATGAACTGATATGAATTGTGTTGAGGTCAACTTTACATGTGAAATTACCAGACAGTACTTTTTCCATTTAATGTTTTTTTTAAGCTTAACATTATAATATTATAATAAATCAATCCATACTTATTTCAGTCAATATATAGACTACAAAACAGTTGTATTATTTGCGTTGGTCTGTCAAACAAATGCGTGCGGTCTTTGAACGAAAGGTCTGGAGCGAGTGTGAATGTGGAGAGTGGAACTGGGGAGAGACGCTGAAAGATATGACTGTCGGCTTTCCATACTGTCAATGAATCCGTTCGGATTTCCCGTTTCTACAGGAACGGGAAATTCCCATTGGTTGAATTTTGACGCTACCTGTCAACAAATTGTCCATCGCACCTCATCAGAGATATCCGAAGCCGTGTCAATTTCACAGTAAAACGAGCTCTTCGTGGAATTTGCATATTTACAACAACTGAAGTTTCGGCGGGTCTAAAGCGGGTCTGTTCCGTTGTGGAACGTGTTCTGTTCCAGGAAGATCTGGCAGAAAATTTTCCTTGTCCTCGGAGACTAATGTCAGAGAACGACAAACTTATATTTATTTACGCTTCCTTTAATAGCTGCTTTTCAGGAAATAATAATGATGGCGCTAGCTCTGGTCTCTGTTGATACACACGCGCACTTTTATTCTGTGAACAATGCGGAGATGTCGGATATTTACTCCTTCGTTTCAGTCTCAAACCGTCCTCCTCTCAAGTTGCGGCCTCATGATCAGTAGCGATGGTAAAAGTTTGATTGCGCTTATTTAATTTCTCTTTTAAAATTTGCAAATGCAGAGCAGAGGGCACACGGCTAGCAAACTCTCAACGAAAGATTGTTCCTTCTTCAAGTTGAATTGATATCCTCGGTCAAAATCTGCAACGTTTTTCCATTTCTTTGGGGCTCGGCAAATATCTTTTCTGTGGATATCCATTTAGTTTTAAAATGTCCAAATAATTGCGATACAAATCCGCCATTGTCCGGCGTGCTCACTACTCTTATTATTTTTCCCTCTTCGCGAGGCGGGTTTCTTCGGTGTTGTTTGATTCATCCAACCGATTTTTCTACAAACAGAACACTCTCTACATTTTTCAGGCAATATAGAACCAAAATTAATCCTCAAGATCCTCGTTGAAATCAACACTGAAGAGCAAACTTGGACAAACAAAAAGTGTGGGTGGAGCTGTCAAGTATTTTTAACACTTCAGCGATATTACATGTGTGTATTTGAACCCCCGGTCAGAACGAATTTGTTGTATGGAAAGCCGGCAGTCGTTTATTCTCGCCTCGCACACCCTACGGGCTTGTGAGGCTCACGCTTTCGATGCTTTGCACCTTGCGACCAGCAATTTAGAGAAAAAAACGACTGATTTGCAGTCTACATGTAGTCAATGTATTGAGAACAAAAACAACAAATTTTCTAAGTACATGTAACAACTTCTTTGATGGATGGTGCATGGACTTGATTAATGAAAAGAAATGCTGTGCGTCATGCTAAGCTGGGAATTCTAATAACTGTTGAGGAAAAGTGGGAGCTTACATGACTGTATATCCAGGGGGGCTTATAACCTACAATGGGCGACAATATTGTTGACACACTGTCATTTTGAGCCCCATTTTCTTGTAGAGCAGACCAATTTCACCCCCTCCCCTCTTATTTTCAACCCCCTCCCCAATGTTGCGGTTTGTTTCCTGAGGTCTGTCGCTGCAATCATACAACATTGGATGGGGGAGGGGGTATTGTGGCAGAGTGTGTTGAATTTGAAAATCTACTGATTAACATGCCATGAAAACTGCTACGCGAAAACAATGTGTCAACTATTTTTGTCGCTCATTGTAGGATTAGGGTTAGAGGAGGTTAACTGGGATTTTATGGTGTGTGACACTGTATACACTTGATTCTGGTTAGGTCAAACATCGCTCAAAGACGGAGACCTGGGAAAGTGGGAATAGTCTGGCAGTGTTGTTTTGTGTTGGAAAAAATAATGGTCCAAAGAGAGATGTGTTGTGTATTTTTCCAACACAAAACAAAAGTTTTTTTCTTCCGAGACAAAACAAAATGAAATTTTTCAAGAGATGCAACTAAATAATATGAAGATAACCTACCGTTTCCAAGCCTACAATTGTGTGCACATTACCACTTGCATCTTTCTCTTCACCAATATAACGTACAGTTCCTCTGACTGGATATTCCGCAATGAAAGTGACAACCCTTTGATCAATTTTAAGTACTTTGTCGCATTTTTCCTTGGCTGACTTATGATCAGTTTTTCCTTTCAAAAAAGATGGCAAAACTGTATCCTTTAGTCTTGATTTAAAGTTACCCTCAGCATTTTCGCATCTTTTTGGAGATTTAGCAGGAGGATCCAAATCTTCTTTAGGTTTTAGTTTATCCAGTCCAACAAACACACCAGAGTCTGGTCCACATTTAAAGTATCGCTTGTTTCTGAATGTCCCATCTGATGTGCCTTGCCCTGGGTTCTTCTGAAGGAATAATTAAAAAATAAGATTGAAATAACTTTCATCCAACTCAAGCAACTTATAGATTTCTGCCACTCTGTCAAGTCCGGTCTTCATTCAGGGGAGACTGGAGCGCAGGGTCATTTTCCCAAACAGCGGCTGGTAATTGGGCCTAGCAATTCAACTTAAGGCCTGGGTTAAAGGCTTGCGGCTTGCATTTACATAAACTTTGAATTCTCACAAACTTTCTCTCGTGTTTGCATCAGGCAATGTAAATATGCGCACCATTTTCTATTTCTAATCTCCAAACCTCTATAACTTCGGTTCCTGGACTCCAGTGGTCATCAAAGTTTGTCATGAAATGTTTCGAATCATGCCGATATTTGGTGTGTCACGTGATCATTTTCAAATTATTACATTAGTATTAATTTGCTAAAGAACTTCAATATTGACAACTTGTAGCATGCATTTGATGAAATGTACAATATTAAGGAAATTTATACAGCTTTAAAACTCTTAAAGCCAATCACAATGCAGGATTTACTTTATCTTTCCCAACTGCGAGCCAGCCATATAATAAAATAATGATAACTTTACTGAAATTTTACTTTTCACCTGATTTGTATGTCCCAGGGTGGCCAATCGATAAAATCCATAATCGATAATATTCAATAAAAATCGATAGAAATTAGTTAATTGATATCGGAAATCGATAAAAATCGATAAAAGAGTACATTGTGAGTAATCGATAATTATCAATTTTTCAATAATACGTTATCGATAAATATCAAATTTATCGATACTAGCTTATCTTACAAATCTATCGAAACGAAATCAACAAAAGATATAAACGAGCTTACAAAAACATTAATAACAACTTGCCAATCATTTTGAGAGTCTTATAAAGCTGTTACTTTATGATCTGACTATTAAGGCTTCGTTTCACATTGTACCAATACAGGTTGGATTCGTGCAGATGCAGTTTGGATCCGTGCAAGTTTTACACCTGTTCACACTGTCCCGGTATTGTATTTTCATTTGTTCACCAATGGTTTTTACCATTTTACTCATGCGCAGAACAGTCAAGACAAATTGAAATCATGCGCAAAATGCCTGAATCTATAAAAGTGGCGTCCCGGTACGAAAACGGAACCGTTCAACCTGTTCACACTGTGTCGGTACAACTTTTAGACCGTTATGGATCCAAAACTGGACCTGCTCCTGGAGCAGATACAAAACTTGCACGGATAGGTGGCCCGAAACCTGTCCAGATAGCAGTTACAGTGTGAACAAAAGGCCTATCCATGCAAATTTTTGTACCTGCATGATCCAAAGTGGATCCGGTACAATGTGAACGTAGCGTAAATCGGACAAACAATATTTCAATATCTCCACCGACAAGGCATTTTTTTTAAAATAATGCATCGTCATTCAAATGCTGCCTCCACAGACGCAGTTTTTAAAAGTGTATAAACCAACGAACCAATATTATTGATTTTATAAACGATCATTAAATTCGATAAAATCGATAATGTTAGAGCTTCGCCAGTTGTGAGTATCGATTTTCTATCGATTGATCGATAAAATCGATATCGTTTATTTCGATTTATCGATTGATATCGATTTATCGAACGGTTTTCCGATTATCGATTTTATCGATTGGCTACCCGGGGTATGTGCAGTCTTGGGTGTACTTACAATTAATTCTATTCCAAACATAGTTCCAGGTAGAGACGGTAATTCACCCTTGTACCATACTACACCAACTACATCCTTTGGAATTCCTTTCAACCGAAACAAAAACCTGGCTGTCTGGTTTAAGTCGTCGCCCAAAATCCAGACGTTTTCTATCGATTAGCGTTTGATATCTCGATTCAGAGGAAGAAATCGCCAAAAGCAAGTTGGCATCTTCGTCCGCAAGTCGAGTTAAATCCTCCATACTACATTCAATACGCAACGATTTACGATCAATTCCAACAAGAGCTATTCTAGTTAAGCAATCTTGAGGTTGTTCAGCTTCAGGAAGAGCCTCCAATAACTCGCCTCGCAGCACATTTGTTGGTAAAGACTTCGTAGAAAGGCCAAACATGTTTTTCTCAACTGTGTATCCCACACGATGATTTAGAAGGATATATTTATTCTTGGGTTCTTCCATACTGCAATGAAGACACAGTGACAACTATTTCATCGTCTCCGCAGCACAATAACTTGTAAACACGACATAATTCCGAGATTCAACCAAGCATCGTTTTCCATTTGGAGGGAATTTCCCTAACGCCTCGTTTTTCATGCGTATTCCGGGAAATGTTCAGATATTCAAATGACGTAATCAGCTATTTTTAAGAACATCTTATGATCATGGGAACTTTCTTCTGATTTCTGATCGATGAGGTGGGAACTAATTTCGCTTTCGAGACGACGACCACGAGTTTTTATTATTTTTAGGTCAAAGCTTAGAAACTTGTATTTGATTCGACATTGCCGACATTGCCTTTGCAGGCCTTGGGTCACTGTGGGTCTTCGAGGATGAGTGCGTGTCCGTCCAAATGTGTTCGAAAAAAGTTTGGAAAGTGAAGTAACAAATCACGAATCAAATGAATCATTCGTCGGATTTATGCTCTTACAAAAACGAAAATGATTTTTTTGCTGAATTATATTATGCTGATCACGGTGTAAGTAAGTAAGTAAGTAAGTAAAACCTTGGATCTCCTTAGGGACAGTTAGTGGGGGCGAGCGAAAAAAATCGGCAAAAAAAATCGGCAAAGCTATTTTCGTTCTCTCCTAGAGAGGATGATCGAAGAACTCATGATTATTGCTCATCTGGAAATAATATATTTGATCAAAACATGGTCTTACTGTATCACCCATCCATCCTGACGATAAAAATACAAAAAGTGAATGTGGCAAAGGACCGCGAACAAACATGCTGTTGGTATACTCTCAGTGCAAGATAAAGATCATAAAAATCACACAATGAACAGTCTCTTTTAATTGTTTATTCTACTTTCACTTGTAAGTTATAAACTACACAACCAAGGGCCGGATTCCCAAAGCCCTCATAAGTTAAGAGGCATTCTAAGCATTGTTTCCAAACAATAGGCTATTGTTAAGAAACAATATTTAGGATACATCTTAGTGTAGGAGGGCTTCGTGAATCCGGGCCCAGATCTGTAACAGGTGACGGTCTGTGGAATACCATATGTAGACTAGCCAAGTTCGACTTGAAAAATTCGGATTTAGACATCATATAAACTACTCTTTGAATTCGTTCACATGCAACAGAATAGGCCATTTCCGAATTCCTTTAAGCTCGGTTTCAAAACGAGTCCTGGTGCAAAACCCTAACTTTAAGAGACTCAAGTTCATTTTCATGCAAATCAAACTTATTTTATTTGAATGGTTTGTACCATACTTCCAAAGATCTGCTGTTTTTAACCGTCGAATAAAAGGATTTCAACAAATCTCACACCTATTTGAAATGGGAAATTTCTGTTATACAGAAAATGGCGCAGATGGAGTTCCTGCCCGCAAACCATCTTCACTAATTACCGAATATAATATAATTCAAAACTGTGCAGTCCAATCCTAAATGCTGGGAGAGACTCAGAATCTTGACTATTTTCACAACGTTTTACTATTATTAGAAAACAAAAGTATCATATTTACTACTTACTAAATATAAAGCTCTATAAATTCGTAACTCTATAAAATCTACCTACACAAATATCTAATCTATTTTTTTATATGCACAGAACATACAAAAGCCATTAATATTTCATCTAGGGAGCATTGCGCTCTTGGGAATATCTTCTAAATCAAATAAACTTTCTGGCTTCTTTCATAGATAGTTTCTTTTGTCAATAAGAGACATGTTAGAAAATAGTGGCTCGAAGAAAATGAACCTTTAAAATCATTGCATGGTTGATCTAAGTTGTTCACGAAGAGTAAATTCAGTAGAGATCTTGCAATAAAAGCGCGTTACAAAGAAAACACCTTATACTTTTAGTCATACTAACGAAGATCTGCTGTTTTGTGACCACCAGATAAAATTATTTCAACTAATTTTACACCTATTTGAAACGGGAAATTTCTGTTATACAGAAAATGGCGCAGATGGAATGCACGACCGCAAACCATCTTTACTATAAACATTATTACTTATATAACACTGATAATTCAAAAACTGTACAGTATAAGTAAAGTTTGAGAAATACAAATCCCACTGCTAACCAATCCTAAATGCTGGGAGAGACTCAGAGTCTTGACTATTTACACAACGTTTTCCTAAATATTATTACAAAATAAAATTTGAAATCTATGTAAAAATATCATATTTACTGCTATAAAGCTCTATAAATTCGTAACTATAAAATCTACCTACACAAATACCTAGTCTATATTTTTATATGCACAGAACATACAAAAGCTCATTAATATTTCATCTAGGGGGCATTGTGCTCTTGGGTGTATTTTCTAAATAATACATACAAAATTTCTACCTTCTTTCCTAGATTTTATCTTCGTCCACCGTACGATAAGGAAAGGAAAATGATGGTTTCTTTTGTCAATAAGACTAGAGCACATGTCAGAAATACCTTAAGTTGTTCACGAAAGTGTTTCATCAGTATTCTATATACTTTCTACAAAAACCTTGTCAAAAACATATGGTAACTTCACTAATTATTAACATGACCTCATTCAAACAAGCATTCTAATTATTTTTTTGACAATATCATTAAGGGCCTGTAACCCATGTACAGCTATTATTTAATTTCTTGAGCTAAAAAGGGCATTAAACGCTATGAAGATCTTTACAAATTGGCTTTATATTAAACGCCAACAAATTGATACTTGAAATTAAAGCTGGGCAAATTCAGAATTTCCAAAAAGTTATTTGCATTCGATCTTTTTTCCAACGTAGCAAAAATCAAATTGTGAATTAGTAATCCATTTTGATCCTCTCCAATCTTAACCATTCGTTATTTCTACTTTCCTGGCATTTTTTCTAACTAAGTTATAATTTTAAGGTTTCCTTCTGCCGGTCTCATTTAACTAAAAATGTCTTTTTATGTTGCAATCGACTTCATACGTGCCCTTTATGATTATGCTAGAACGCTAATGTTAAACTGAATCACTCACTCACATCTTAGATACACGAGTTGTAAAGCCCCTAAGCGTTACTAATACTACTTTTATTTACTACTCCGAATCAAACTCGAGGACTGACGCGAACACCGTGAAATGAATGGCAATTTCACTCGGGGTGAACGATCCAGTGGAAGAGTCAAAACCTGATTACCATTATGCCAGACTGAAATCGGACCAAAAAAAATATTTAAGCTGGTTCTTGGAGTTCCTCGACAATTTCTTCCATACTTGGTCTTGTTGCAGGCTCTGATTGCAGACATCTCCGTATCAGGGCTCGAAGCAGGCGGTTTGTCACCATAGCAACTTGTTGATCACGCCTTTCAGGATCTGGCAATTTCCGGATGCACATTTCACAGAGAAGAACACCAAAACTGTAAACATCGATCTAAACACAATAACAACAAAAAGATACAATACAGTATTGAAGTTCGGTACCTCCAACATGGTAATATTTCTGGTTTGAAATTTATCATGGAAGTGCCAATTTACTATTTCATGAAGGAATAAGTAATGTGTAACTTAAATCCCTTTGTTTACTCCAGACCTGTAATTTAATTGTGTGCACAATGGATTGTGATTTCTTCTTCTTCTTTGTTCAATTTGTACCGAGTCTGC
The DNA here is from genome assembly GCA_029204205.1 of Desmophyllum pertusum. Lineage (NCBI taxonomy): Eukaryota > Metazoa > Cnidaria > Anthozoa > Scleractinia > Caryophylliidae > Desmophyllum > Desmophyllum pertusum. The sequence goes on from MU826867.1 coordinate 500,617, forward strand.
ATATTAAGCTTATGTAAAAAAAAACCAACAACAACAACAACAACATACCAGTATGCATTCCATTTTCGGAAAGTTTACCTGGTCGCCAAGGTTATTGCTGTCGGTACAGGGGTTAAATTAAAAAAAAAATCATGCTAACCTTGACTGTTTGACTCCGTGCATTGACTGCTTCAGGCGCAAGGTATAATGGAGCTCCTGGAGCAACTGTCATGGTCTGTTGCATGAAATTAGCAGTGCCATAATCTGACACTTTGCCTCGCCATTGGTTACCTTGTCGCCATAGCAACACATTTGCACTGCTGATGTCGCGGTGAATTATGGGAGACGGTTCCTTGTGGTGAAGATAGTTTAATGCTCGAGCCACATCCAGAGAAATAATGGAGACTTCTGTTGTAGAGAGTGGTTGGAGTTCTAACAATGCTCGCAAACTTGTTTCCATGAGCTCTGTAACAAACAGAGGACTTCCCTCATCATTTGTTGCTCCAATGAACTGCAGCAAACAAGGATGGCGGCATCTTGAGGCAATGTCCATTTCTCGCTCAAACAAACTCTGGTTGTGAGGAGAAAGAATTAACTCATGGATTTGTTTCACGGCTACGGTACAGCCACAATACTTGCCCTCGACAACACTTCCCCAACCTCCCCTACCAAGGCATTTATCTGTCAGTTGAATTTGATCGCCAGGAATGACCCAGTCAGGTGACTGTTCGCGTTGTTGATCATTTAATGCCTGCTGAGCTGTTGAAAGAGTTATCTCCATTTCATTTACTTCCTGGTCTTTTACCCTTAGTTGTCCCTCTAAGGTAGTAACTTGATGCAGTAAATTAACAGTTTCTTCTTCTTTTTGCCTAAATTGTCCTTGTAAGTTTGTTAACTGTTGTTCCAACTCCCTCAGTTGTCTTTGTGCATTTTTTGTTGTTGGTCTTTCTCCATCAGCTGCTCATGCAGGTTGACCTCTTGCAACTCTTTTCCTCGCAATTCTCCTTGTAAGTTTGTCAACTGCTGTTCCATCTCACTTACATGTCTTTGTAAATTATCTTCTTGTTCACCTTTCTCTGTCAACTGTTGCTCCATCTCCCTCAGTTGTCTTTGTGCATTTTCTTGTCGTTGGTCTTTCTCCCTCAGCTGCCCATGGAAGTTGACCTCTCTTAACTCTTTTTCACGCAATTGTCTTTCAACATTTGTCAATTGTTCTTCCATCTCTCTCAATTGCCTTTGTAAGTTTAACCTAGTTTCATTAGGCTGATTCACTGTTGACAAAAAAGGAATTTGACAGCATTTAATAATAATAATATTTATATATTCAACCATGAAAATATTTAACCATGAAATAGTTGCAAGAGAATATTTTAAGGCGCTGGGGTGTACCCTGTGAATTTCCGGGTGGAGGTGTGACTCTGAAACCCTACATGTATGCCAGACCATGTTCAGCTGTATCACATACCCATATAGGTCATATAGTTATATATGTGGGATTACCCGACGTTAACAAATTCTTCCAATTTTTGTTGTCTCATTAGTGAGGATTTCTGTCATCAAGATTTGTCGTAGGTACAATTACCAGAAGCTGCTCAGGTCAAAATTTACGTGCTGTGGATTAGTTCAGTTCAGATATGAATGTGTATGAGTATAAAACTGATGTTATTTATTTGTTTATTAAATATTTTGTGTTATTCATTCGAGAACATGTGTGGGGCTTACGTGAGTTTTCGCAGATTGACATTACACTGACCTCTTTGTTCACCTTGTCTACCGTGTATATATATTGATTGGGTTTTTTTAATTTCCAACAATTTGTAGAATTTAATCAAATCAGAACTTCTGTCGATAAGTGAAGTGTTTAAAAAAATACTATTTAGTTTGAGTGGTTACGTACATCTGGCAGTAATCAGTTTTCTACCCAGAGTGGCCCTTCAAGAGAGGCTCTGTTTTAATACAGGAGAATATATAGTTCAAAGTAGAAAGGGGAGGGAGGAGGGGAGTTCGAGCACGAAGCGTGAGGAGAGAGCGCGAAGCACGATCGGCGGGAAGGGGGTAGGAAACGCCTGCTACAAAAGCCGCTTCATTTGCATTTCCGCCCACCGATATTTTTGTAATCCAATTAAGTCAACTGTCAATACAACGACCATCACGCGCTTTTCTACATGATTGACTTCACGCGGAAATTTTGAAGGCGTGAAAGAAAAAATAATTGCATGAGCGCGAGCGAGCAGTCAAGCATCATGAGAAAATCTTCAGAACGGAATGGCCGCAACTCTCGCAAAGGTTTGAAAAGGGGGAAGAAAGCCCAAGCAAGACGTTCGAAACAACAACTGCAGATTCTGTGGCATTAGTTTCACTTCTGCGGGAGTAGAGGAAGGGCTTCCTTTGAAAGTTTATTTTCACCGTCAGGAAGAGAAGAAAGTCCGGCCGTGGCTGGCTTTGGCTGAATGTTGCAGCTCGATTGGGTTTTCATTAACTCAAAATGAACAATTGTCAGAACGGGTATGCAGAACTGTACAGTTTCATTGAGAAAGCTGTTTCTACCGAAGAAGACGAAGATGTGAACTGTGCGGACGATCGAAACAAAAGACAGCTTCCCACGACTATCACGCCAGAAAAAAGCAGTCAATCGAAAAAGCCGGGCCCGGCTTGAAAGGAAATGCAAGAAATAAACGTCCTACACGGAATATTTAATATCCAGTCCCTGAAAAGAGAGTCAAAAAACATCTTTTGAAATGAGCCGAAACAAACCTCAGCAAAACATCGCAAATTTAATACAGAGGTGTCAAACTCTATGTCACGAACTGTAGGAGTCGTCGCGTAGGCCTGTCACCTTTTTATACTATATGTATATTAAACCTTGAAGTTACATTGGCGATAAGTCGTTGCAATCAGCCGCAGAATAACCCAATGATTCTCGAGTGATTGCATATCTTGTAGCTGGTCTTTGATCATGCTTATCAACGGAGAGATGACAACAATCGTTGCTTTTTAAAATACCTTTCATCTGGAAGTCCTTGGCGCGAACAAACATGTACATTCAATATATCAACAGTTCCCTGTCGGCAACACTGCCAAAACTTCTTTACCAACTAAAAGAGCTTTTCAAGCCGGTTGAGATAATTTGGGAACTGGAGACGACGTTCAAATCAGATAAAGCTCTCGACAAAGCATCCGCATCGGCCGCCATTTTGATTATGTTTCAGAAACTTCGCATTGCGTGACAGTAATGCGACTCATTGTTCAAATAACCAATCAGAATTTTGCGGCCGCCAGCGACCGCAGAAATGAACAAATGGGGGTTCTTATAGCAGGCGGTTCCCTCCCCAGCCTCCTCCCCACCGATCGCGCTTCGCGCTCGCGCCCGAACTCCCCCCTCCCTCCCTCCCCCTTCTACGCCTGCCACGCAGGCTAAGTTCAAAGAGCCTTTTGATTCAAACTGTCTTTTGATTCAAACTTGGCATGATAGCAAAATTCTCATGCTCTTTTCACTAAAAATTAGTTTTAATTGGGTAATTTACAATGATGTCACAAAATATATATCTGCCAGTATTGAAATATCTATTATGTCTTATCTCCTTTGAGTCTTCTCTCGCTCGGTCAAATTCCTGTCAATTGCCATTAGCTAGTGAAAACCACGAGGAAGACCAAAGACGACTTGGAGAAGAACTGTGGAAAAAGAGTGGAACAAGGCAGGGTGGACAAGTTGGAATGTGGCCAAAGTGGCCGGCACAGAACAGGGCGGGTTGGGAAGGCAGCGTGATGGCCTTATGCGCCTTCTGGTGAGGAGAGATTTAAGGTTAAGGTAAGTGAAAACCACACCGAAACACATCACAAGGTTGAACCAAACCTTGAGGGGTAACTTGCCTGCAGAACTATCTGAGGAATATACACTTACTTGACATTCCATAATCATAACTCATTGATCCTGCTAAAGATTCCTCTTTTTGAATTTGCTCCTGAACAGGATTCTGCTTCTCTGATGTTTTCTTTCCTGTAGTCTCTGTAGGATTCTCATCAAAGTCCTTCTCTGGTATAACAGTCTCTAAAGCAACAAATGCCCCAAAATCTCTCTTACAAACAAAGAGCTGTCGCCCATTCCGTTTGCCATTTCCACTTCCAACCCTTTCATCCTAGATGAAGTTACATGGAAAATAAATAAACTTCAATTTATGTTTGAATGAGTGTATCTGATCCTCGTGGGCTTAAATCAGTTAGTTTATAGTTCACTAATATTTTACACTGTACATATGTACTAGCCTAGTCTAGGTCATATAAATAAGCTCAGACTGATATTGATCACTTATATTTTAAATTTTGCCGTAGGTTTTTAAGTCATATTTGTAAACTGTTTTAGCACTGAGTCAAATTTTAGCCCTCAACTGCATTTTCTAGACATAGGTATAGGTATCATAGAGCATTTCCCTAGAAAATGCAGTTTAGGGCTAAAATTCGACTCAGAGCTAAAACAGGTGTGACGTCATTATCACGTGATATATATTCAATCCGATCTCCAAAAAAAACATACCATATTGTAGTTCAGTCTATATGTAACACATGTGTTTATAATGGATATGAAATTGAAATCAATCTGTTTTGGAATGGGAGGTTCAAAGTTGGAAGGTGCTCATGCAAAAATATTGGGTCCAGCCACCTTAAATGCAAACAGTGAAATACCATATTTTCTTGATTATTACCAGGGCATTTTAATATTTATTGTTATTATTTTTTATTACATTACATTCAAGAGTGGGATGAAAAACCCTCAGCCCAGTTATTTAACCTGAAGAAGCTTCTCAGTATGAAAAAGCTACATAATTTGTGTAACATTGCAGTCAGGAACATCCATAGTACAATTTGACACAGGCTATGACATTATGCCGGTGTTTACGGCACTACACTTTGAGAAAAAGTCTTTAAATGGTAATTACTACCTTTTAATTTGTCAATGACTTCTAATGTTCACTTGTCCAATTTAAGTCCAATGTTGTGATGATGCTAGTGGACATGTTGCACAATCTTTGAATTCATGTCAAAAGTGCAAACCACTCTTTTGTGTTCAGAGACTGATCTACACTGGTGTCAATATAGTCCAGTCCCTGAACTCTCTCTTTACCCCGCCCTATTTAAGGTTCCAGCGTTTCCAGTCCCTATGGGTGGGGATAAGAGAGAGTTCAGGGACTGGACTAGTGTCAATGTTGCTCTTCCGGTTTGAGCATAGTAACAAATCACAGTTTACGCAACCTATCTTGTAGATCACATCTCAAGTTTCAAAGACAGAACACACTGACATGATCTACAAGATAACATCGCATTCTCTTTTAAATTAACCCACTTGTAACAGACACTTTCTGCACCATTGTATTTTTCAACTTACATGATTGTATAAGTCTTACATTATAAAACATGCCAAGTAAGAAAATGTCTTCACAATCATGCAATTATGTACACATATAACACTGTGCAGTTATTTCTCTCACAAGATAATTTATAAAGTAACTTACCATTTCCAAGCCTACAATTGTGTGCACATTACCACTTGCATCTTTCTCCTCACCAATATAACGTACAGTTCCTCTGACTGGATATTCCGCAATGAAAGTGACAACCCTTTGATCAATTTTAAGTACTTTGTCGCATCTTTCCTTAGCTGACTTATGATCAGTTTTTCCTTTCAAAAAAGATGGCATGACCGTATCCTTTAGTCTTGATTTAAAGTTACCCTCAGCATTTTCACATCTTTGTGGAGACTTAGCAGGAGGATCCAAATCTTCTTTAGGTTTTAGTTTATCCAGTCCAACAAACACACCAGAGTCTGGTCCACATTTAAAGTATCGCTTGTTTCTGAATGTCCCATCTGATGTGCCTTGCAATGGATTTCTCTACAGAAACAACTACATTAAATAAGTCCTCATCATCGTGATATAGTAGACTTCAACATAGTGATCACATTACATAACTGGTTGTCAAATAAAAACCAGACCTCAAATAAATTCCAGTACCTTGAATAAACATTACTGGGGCATTTATTTAAAACTCTTGAGCTTGTTAAGAACCAGAGTTTAATTTGAGGTGGGAAAGGTAAAATCTGTTCTAATCCTATAAAGGATCAGAGGTAACCTGCAAAATTATCTGCAGTCCTTTTCCCAAAGAAATACTAATATAGTAAAAAAAATAGAAGCGGGGCGGGAAAGAATGCCTGATATCAACTGTCACTTTTTGGGCCAATCAAAATTAACCAGAAGTCGTGTCACCAGCTAGTTTGTGGGAAAAAGTGCAGGAATTATTTATTGAGCTTTCAATTTTCAGACACAATTGGTACAGTTCCTTTGTTCAATGCAACCAAAAACAAGGAATTTATTGAAAGAAGCTTTTGTGAAGCCGAGTTAAGAGAATCGTTGTATCAGAAGTATAAGTGGCTTACATGACCATTCAAATGTTTCTGCTTTGTTGCTAATCCGGAGTTTTTGACATAACTAGCAACATAATTACAACATGTACAGTAATATATATAACGGGTTTTGAATAACTTGTGTACAAATCAACAATACCGCCGTCTGTATTATGAAAGGTAAAAATATTATTCAAGGAGGTAATATTATTTACATTGAACTCTCCTTCTTCAATTTCCTTATCAGTCTGCTGCAATTCTCCAATCATTGCCGTGCTCAGCCCAGTATGCCATTCCCACATTTGAAACTTTCTGTTTCTGTATTAAATTACATGCAACCTTGAGAGTCACCAAATCAGTGATCAGGCCCTCCTCTTAGCAGATTAAATCAGCAGGTTAAATCAGAGGAGCCAGATGGCTCATTGGTGCTGGCACTTACACGTATCTCTGGTTTCAATAGCATGAAGTGACTAGGAATTTTGCTAACTAGCAGTCCCTACGGGATGCTAGTCAGAAACAAGTTAATGTTTAGCTCAATTTACCCTTGAACATACCACATGGTCGCTAACGTTTTTTCCCTGTTAAGTGATATTTAGTGTACTTTGTATCTGATCAAGCACGCTCCTTTTTTCTCACACCTATTCTTAGCGGCCAAAATACATTCGGTTGAGCACGTGCGGGTGACCCGCCAGCCAATCAGCTTGTGAAGGCTAAATCACATTAATATCTAAGAAGATCGCTCACGGCAAATCTCCACATTCCGGTCAGTTTCGCGGAAAAGTCGAGAACTTATTTTCCCCTCCCACCCACCGCATTTTTTCTTGATTGCATTCAAGTGTTACCACTCTTCAACATTGTATAAGGTAGTTATCGGTTATTTGATTGTCTTTTGTCTGATCTGTTATTGGATTTATTTATAAAATTTAATAATGGTTTGGGGGATAAGTGTTGTAGAAATGTTCCTTACATCAGGTACAGTATTTCCTCAAATAATAGCCGTCCCTTGATTAATAGCCGCCCTCAAATAATCGCCCCCCTTTGGTGAAAATATTTGAAAAAATCGCCTCCCTCAAATAATCGCCCTCCTCCCACTCGCCCTCCCCTTTCTTTCACCTAATCATTACAACAGAAAAGTTATAAAGGCACATAGTGATGTTCATGTATTTGACTCGTTCCTTTATTTCTTGGAGCTCTCTAACATATTAATAAATAATTTCATCATGAAAGTGATTGCTGGCGACATTAATATTGTCCTTTACAAGAACTAAGAACAAGCGATGGTGCTAATGCAGAAACAATTCATCAGTCTAAGCAATTTCGCAAGCAGCCAACAGTATGCAAAGTGTTAAAATTCAGAGTACATGCCAGAGAGCAACGTAATAGCTTACATGTATGCATGTTTCCATGTGACATGTGTTCAACTGGTTCAGTTCAAGGACCTTCAAGGACCTTCAAGGAATGCTCTTAATGTAAAACAAAAGGGGAAAGTCACAGATATTATGATGAACAGAGGCTGAAAAGGTCCCTTCGCCGTCATCATTAGGATGTCAACTTCAAGTGGGAAATCAAGGCAGAAGCTAAAGCAAGCGTGCAGAGCAATGGAAAGAAATCCCATATTTCCAGTGTTATCAGTTATGCAAATATATATACTACAAAGGAATTTAATGATGATAGTATAGATACACAGCTCTAGCTCTCATTGTACGATATTTTTTAAGTTTGCAACACTATTGTAAAGAATTGGTTTGACTGCAGGAGTATCAGTACTTTGTCCAGTGCGATTGTCTTTGTCTGTGACATTATGGATATTCTCGGTGTTCACTGTCACGCCATACATAAAAAAAATCGAAACCGTTCAATGAATGAAGTCAAGGAATTGACATGTCATAGATAATGAATAAATAAGGAATCAGTCCAAGTCTCAGGTCTGTGCGGTATTCCGTACTCGAGTTATTTGTCAAAAAGTTCCACACAAATTTATAGAGCTCAGTACGCCATGTTGGAGTCCCTCTGCAACATGGCCACCGGAAATAGGAAAAAACATCTGGAGTTCACTTTTGCCAGAAAGGAGGTTTGTTTTCTCTTGTGAACTTTCGAATATTTAGATAAATAAATGCTGAAAATCACCCGAAGTCATGTTTTAGATACGGAACAGCTCTGTCACGGCCGTCCTGCTGATGTCACGTACGATGAAAACTCGGAAATTTAAACCGTTCTATTTTCAAAAGGAAGCATGAGATCGAGCTAAGAAATTGTGAAAAGATATATATTTAGGTAATCTTTCCTTGAATGAAGGTAAAAATTCTGTAGGCCTCGCGGTTTTGAATTTTAGAATTTGATGACGTCACGTGAAAACCAAGAATAGCGTGACATTGTGACCAAGCATGTGGAACATTTTTTATGAAAAGCATTGTGGACTTGACAAAATCTTTGTGCCCGTATTTTATATGTCTGTGTAGTTTATAGTTGAGTTTATGACAAGAAATTGAGCCTGAGATTCTTGTAACCTGACGAGAAAGTAAGAACCTGAAATCTTTCTGCCTCATATGCGTACATCCGTCTCCTTCCTCCTCGGCCGGATGTACAGTGTACAGAGGCTATATATATAGACTGCATGCATTGAATAAACGTGACTTTTACTTTACACAATAGTCAACTGGTTAAATGCAAATAAACGTGACGTTACACAGTCATACGCGGATATAAACGTGATGTTACCGTCATCTAGTCACGTTTCAATAAATTTAATACTACAGTTCCAGCCCGATCCAATCAGAAAAAATACACAAGAACAATGATCGAACAGCGTATAATATTCAAATGCTGTCAACAGACAGGATGTGCGCTCAATCCAAGCAGGAAAAGCACAGCACAAAAACAACGATCATATCGAACAACATTTAATCTAGTATCTTCCATGCAGGCCATCAAATTAATGTGACGTAAGACAAACTTACCCCAGTGCACAGGACTCAACAATCAAAGCAAACTGTGCATGCCCCAATTCTCATCAATCGCGCATGGGCCGATTGCTGAGCTAAAAATGCAGGAACCGCTCACACAGGTGCGGGAACTGACAAAAGCCTGTTCAGACAAGTGCCTGGGAACTGTGCCCAAGTACTACCTCTGGAGGTACAATACATGTACCTCCAGAGGTACATGTACAATAAATGCTTTGGTTAGCTCAGTTGGTTGGGCGCCAGAGTTCAAATCCCGGCCGGACCAACAACCAGGGTCTTAAAATAACTGGTAAGATCATGCTGGCTGTGCTCAACGCCTTGTCTCAGTTCAGATGATCGTGTCATTGGGCGGTGATGTTAAGCCGTTGGCCTTGTCTCCTTCATCTCCTCGTACCAAATAGTAGGGGACGTTAAAGAACCCACATCACAGTCACTGTTCGAAAAGAGTAGGGGACGTAGTCCCCGGTGTTGTGGTCTGGCCTATTCACATGTATTCGTGGGTTGGGTGGGTGGGGTGAGATCATGAATGAGCTGATAGCGGCTGCCATAGGCGCCTTTACAAGCTGACGTCCGATCTCACCCCTGAGTTGAATTGTAAAGCGCATTTGAATATTATAGAAAATGCACTATATAAGTACATTACCATTACCTTATTCTTACTAATTTTCGCGCGTACTTAATTTCGCGAAATCGACAGATCCGTTTTTCGTGAGGCTTTAATTTCGCGATTTGAGAGAAAAAAGGGCTCAAAGGCTTTAAAATTTTACGAAAATAGCGTCTTTATTTTCGCGTTTTTTGCTACATCGCGAAAAACGCGAACATTAATACTTGCAAAGATAAGTGAGAATAAGGTACATGTGCCCAGATTTTTGCTCTGGCACCAACAATGTTCAGACTGATGCCCGTGCCTGAGAACCGGGCACGGGCACGTAGTCTAAACGGGGCCTAAGCTTGTCTAGTTGTATCGAACAAAAACAAGGTAAGCTTACTCACAATCAATTCAACTCCAAACATAGTTCCAGGGAAAGACGGTAATTCACCCTTGAACCATACGATACCAACTACATCCTTTGGAATTCCTTTGACCGAAACAAAAACCTGGCTGTCTGGTGAAAGTCGTCGCCCAAAATCCAGACGTTTTCTATCGATTAGCGTTTGATATCTCGATTCAGAGGAAGAAATCGCCAAAAGCAAGTTGGCATCTTCGTCCGTAAGTCGAGTTAAATCCTCCAAACTACATTCAATACGCAACGATTTACGATCAATTCCAACAAGAGCTATTGTAGTTAAATCTTGAGGTTGTTCAGCTTCAGGAAGAGCCTCCAATAACTCGCCTCGCAGCGCATTTGTTGGTATAGACTTCGTAGAAAGGCCAAGCGCAAGCAGGTTTCTCTCAACTGTGTGTCCCACACGATTATTTAGAAGGATATATTTATTCTTGGGTTCTTCCATACTGCATTGAAGACACAGTGACAATTATTTCATCGTCTCCGCAGCACAATAACTTGTAAACACGACATAATTCCGAGATTCAACCAAGCATCGTTTTCCATTTGGAGGGAATTTCCCTAACGCCTCGTTTTCATGCGTATTCCGGGAAATGTTCATTCTCGACCCCAGACCTTCGCATTCTCGACCCCAGACCTTCGCTGCTTTCTTGACTACGCAAGCGCGCGAAGCTCTGGGAAACTCTGCCAAGCGTAGCCAAAATCTGGCTATGTCGCCTTCACAGCGCATGCTCCACATCCAAATCCAAAATGGCGGTGCTAAAGCCAGACTCTGCTTCATCTAAAGCTGGCAAAGACTGCTACTTACGGCTTAAAAGTTGGGCAGAAGTCATTTATCGAAGCTGTAGTTTGTTTAGGATGCGTTAGGGGTTTTACCGATAGGTTTTGGATTCGGAAAGTCACAATTATTTTCATCTATGACATCTAAAGTGGACGCCAAAGGACGGAAGGTAAATTTCAATTTGATGTTTTTACACCCGGAGATCCCAAGCTGTCTGTACAGTCGCCTTCGACGTTTTTAGCTGCTACTTCAAGGGAACATTCCAGTTAGGTTTTGCCGAAACTGTCGCATGTTTAATACAGTTTACTTGCCAGCTGCTTAGCGGTAATAAATTCATAACTTTTAATGTGCAATATTATTGTAGTCGGGCAATAATCTTGAAAGGCGAGACTGGCCCTTGCTAAGATTTTGGCAGCCAAAATGACAGTGTTTGTTTGCACATTATGTACAATAATTTCCGAACATCTGATGATTTTAAATTGAAATTTTTAATGAGATTTTGACTGAAAAATTGCAGTGAAGTAAGAGATTGAATGGAGAAAACTGGAATTATAGGTTTTATTTGGTACAGTACATGCATGTATTATATAATAAATTGCATGTATTATTATTTGATGTAAAACAAGAGAAACATTCATAGTAAAATATAGATCTTTAAAAAATCTCTGTGTTTTGGGTGCTTCCCAATCCTTGTATATCGTTGATTTGATTGTTTACCTGAAAACCCATAGAAAATAGAAATTTAAAATGTATAATTTATATCATTCAATACGTGTACACCATGAAAACACTTAAATTATAAGGATCCCTTCACACCATTGGTCTGGATGATAGTGGACCACTATATACATGTATATGAGACTAATAATTCGTCAGCAACTCCCAGGTCCTCAATGTCTTGCAGATTGAGCGTTTCTTGAGGCATTGCCATTAGTACTCCACTAGAGCACTTTGTCTGGGCATTAATCTTACTAGTAATATGTGTAAATATTCTATTAATACATTCTATGTTTACCTGTAGTTTTAGCTGTGGGCCAGAGTGTAAACATGTTTACGCTTTATCTGCATATCCTCATTAAATGAAGTGTTGTTGTCACCTTAATTTCTTTGCAACCATAGACTGTCATCTTTTAGATTGAAAAGTATCTTCTGCCCCCGGGGGAGGTACTCCCTTATGGGACGTGCCGCTGGACAGGGTATGGTTTTTGGCCTATCTGTTCTGAACAGGGTATATAATATTATGCGAGTCTGTCCTTACAGGGCTGAACTTGTCCTAAACAGGGTATGCGGTTGCACGATTGTCATCGTAAAAATATGGTTTATACAGTATTTAGCTATCCGTGATTGGAGATGTTTGCCGGTCTTTGGGGGTAGGGACAAAGCGTGGGGTAGGCCATGTGGCCTAGGCCATGGGGTAGGCCATGGTGTAGGCCATGGGGTAGGCCATGGCCTACCGGTGGTTAATTTCCTAAAAAAAAATAATAATTTGGGTAAAAAAAAAATCGCTTGAAAATACAGTCAAATTCCTCTGAAGCCTCCAAGCCTATACCTAAATGGTTAGTGGATTTAAAACGATGTTTTAGTAACTACAGCAGGTAAGGTTGTCTGGTGCGTGCCGAATTTTCCGGGAATTTTGATTGACTTTTCTAAGAAAACGACCGGCTTAGAAAAATTACATTACGGGTTTCTGAAGCAAATATTATATACACCCAACACAGTAAAAACGTTTTTTGTGTACAACTCATGGAATTTACATGCAAGGAGTGGATCGTTCATTCGCTGCGAGGATCTTAATAATTATTTTACTGACTGAGTCAGTTCAACTGGATGGAAATCAATCCTTCGGAAAGCTTCCAAGGGCGTTTATATGCTGAATGCAAATTCTGCCGAGATTATTGTGTCAACAAATCCAACTGACGAGGAATACAATACAATACAATACAATATTTATTACTCTCCCCGAGGGGCTTTTCAGAGTTTTCAGAGGAAGACATTCTTTGCTTATCACCAGTATAAGGGATGGATCTACAAGTGGCCTTACAGTTTTTTATTTTATTTGGAGTACTTATCTGAAATCGCGAGCTCATGTTTATAGCCACTGTTTTGTTATGTTGTGTCGTCACGCAACGCTTCTCCCAAATAACTTGACGGATGTCTTGATGGGGACTGTTTCACGTAATCGCACACATCTTTAGCTTTCCATCGGAATTTGACTGTATTCAAGCGATTTTTTTTTTACCCAATTTTTTTTTTTTAGGAAATTAACCACCGGTAGGCCATGGCCTACCCCATGGCCTACCCCATGGCCTACCCCATGGCCTAGGCCACTTGGCCTACCCCACGTTTTGTCCCTACCCCGGTCTTTGGCTTGTATCATTCAAACGTCATTCGCTAAATATTTGCAATTACCAATAAAACACTTTAAAAATGTGCAAAACAAGAGTGTGTGTATTACATGTATGTCCTAAACGGGATCCTAAAATAGAGGATGTTGTCCTACACAGGGTACATGTAGGTATTTTAGTTTTTTGTTGTTGTCCTAAACAAGGTCAGGGTTTCAAACCCTCAGCGGGTCATTTACCCCCCCCCCCCCCTCCCCCGGGCTTCTGACTAGGGAAGAGTTAGATAAGCTTAGTTACTTTACTGTTGATTCAGGATAAGAAGAGTTGGTTTGGTTCTTCTTACATTTTATTATTGTGCTGGGCATCAATACTGTATTATTGATACATGTAGCTGTAAATTTTTTAAGTTTGAGATATGATATACTTTGTTGGACCTGACTGAACATTTTATGAACTCGGCATAAATACTCTATTTAAAAGCCCCCAGGGGGCTTATTTCTTTTCAAGGCCTTCAGTGAGGGAGGGTCTAATATACATTGTAAAGAAGGTAAAGCCATTCGGAGCCAAACTGGTCCACACTGCTGGAGGGGTGCACTGCTGGAGCTTATCCTGGTTTCTGCAGCATGAAGCTGACTAGGACTGAGTACTGCTACTCCCCCTGGGTGGGATGGTAGTCCATTGCAGGTTACCTCCCAGCCCAGGGGGTACTGCCCCAAAATACCCATATGGGTATGTACCACCCAGCGGGGTAGTGATTTTGGGACTCCTGATCTAGAACGGGGTACCTACAGTGTATATTCGAGACTTTTCAAAAACGGGCTATGGAAATAAATTTCCAGAACGGGGTATAAAAATTGGCCTGTTTCTAGTACGGGGTATCATTTTGAATGCAAATTCTTTCTAAAACGGGATCCAAATTTTGATTCAGGATAAGAAGACCTGGGCGTCACATACCCACCCAAACACCCGAAACATATCTGAGCCGAGTACCCCCCCCCCCCCCCCCCCAGGTCCCACGGCATTTTGTTTGGTTGCCTTATCCGTTCTCCACTACCCATTTATACTCCTGTGTGGAGAGAGGCACCGAGAGTTAAAGTGTCCTGCCCAAGATTTAGCACATCACAATGACCCTGGTGACTGGGAGTTAGATGTATGGGAAGAGGGAAGTTCAGACCCTCCAGCCCGCTGCACACCACACGGAGCAGAATTGACTTCTACCCCATGTTAAGTGTTGATTTAAAAATAAGAAATGTGGTGGAGGGATAATTATTATTATTATTCTAAAATAAAAGGTTTGTTGAGGGAAACATTAGACTGCGAGTAGTCTCTTTCTTTTCCTAATCTTTCCTGGGCAGGCGATGTGAATACCGACTGATCACAGTCTAAACATTTGAGTAGAAATACCAAAATTATAGTGATACAATGTTTTGATGTGTCTAACATTATCAAATAGAAAATGACAGTATAAGAACATGTTCCCCTTCTTACTGTCACTCTTCTTGATACTTTTAGACACGTCAAACATCATATTGCCATAATTTTGGTATTTTTATACAAATACAACTGCCTCTAAATATTAGCTAGTTAGCTGACCAGTACATGTTTTTCTTGATAACATGAAAAAGCTACAAACATGCAGTATGCAGTGGGAAGCCATTTCATTTCTTCCAGTTCTTTAGAAAAATTATATTAATTATTTTATTGCAGAATAGCAAATATAAGATTTTGAACTAGCAGAAATGGCACTGACTGGGTATCCCTGCATGTCTTGTGGAATGAAAGGGCTGGTTTGGTCAGTAAAACACCCTTTCATTCTACAAGACATGCAGGGATACCCTGTGCAATTTCTGCTAGTTCAAAGCCTTGTATGGTATTTGTTTGAAGACCCAAATGCACCCTTGTTAGGATACACATATGTATCTAACTGAACAATTCCATGGTAAATCAGCCAGTCTAACAGCTACATGTTTTTAAAAAAATCATCATTTACCAACCCCTTCTCTTGCCTGTACTGCAGACATTTCATATGTGATCTGAGATACACTTGAGTATAATCAGGAAACCAAGCCACCACAAAATAATCTGTCAATTTTTTAAATATTATGACAAGACATAGACTTACGGTCAAAGGCTTTCTAGAGCTCAAATTAGACATCCCCTCACCCTACATGACATGCAGAAACAGTGTAATTGCTACCTGTGAAATTTCTGGATTATCTCGGTTAATTTAATTAAAGAATGAAAGTTCAAATTTTGATTCAAGGCACCTTTTCATGAAAAATAAGACCTATTGTACATGTACATGGTCAAATAACATGGTCATGACTCAAATACTTTACATCTTAGTACTTATTTAGTGTGATGCAGTGTTCGCCATAATATTTGACGAATTGAATAAATTTGGAGAGAACCAGAACATCCTGAAAAAATAAATATAAACGACTTCAATAACAACATAATAATATTTATTTCACTTTAAAATTCTGAAAATGCAGATAATAAATAAAGCGGTTAGAATATTTTCAAAAGGGAAATAAAATAACTGTGCAGGACCAGCTCATTTCAACAACCAACATAGGAACCTTACTTAAAGCTTCGGCAAAAATACTGAAAATACACAAGTCGGACACCCTCGGGAATCAGAAAAATTGTCCGCAAATGGAGCTTGCCGCTTACGGGAATGTGTAAATACAGAGCTAGTTTGCATGAGCCACAGTTCAAGCGGGGTTTTGTCAGGGTGGCAAGTAGAGCTGTCTGCTTAAATACGAGAGTGTCCGCTCAGAGGTCGAGAGCTTCGATTGTAGTCCTGTCACTGCCATTTCCACGATTCTTTACGATATGTTCAAAATCTCGAAACTCAAAACACAGGGTATATCATATCGCAAAAAGGGCCCTTCTATAATAAATATTAAGTTCTGGTACATCACCTAGAGTGGATCTTAGCGATATAAAAGAAGAGATCGATCGAGAGATCGATTAAAACGACAAAAAGATGAACTGTTTCTGTCCGCTCGGCCTGAACTACTTCTCCACTCCGACTCAATAGATAAACATGAAAATCACGAGGAAGCAGCTCATAGGTCAGTGACGATATTTAAAAATACATACTGTATCCTTTTTGTACCAATATCCCTTCGAGAACTTCCTCTAACGCAGTCAACGCAGCTTCGCAAAAGACTTGGCAGCTAACTCGCAGCCGCCATTATTTACAAATGACTACACATTCTCCACCCCTCCCTAGAACTTTTCTTTTCGCGCGTAACAAATTGACCAATCAGAAGCATTTTTATTGTTTCAAGCGAAAACCAATCAGAGCAAGCTCTGTCCCAGGGTTCCCCAGAGCTCTTCTCTCCCTCGGTCATGCGCAAAAGAGAAGGGCTCTGGGGTCGAGAATGGGAAATGTTCAGATATTCAAATGACGTAATCAGCTATTTTTAAGAACATCTTGTGATCACGGGAACTTTCTTCTGATTTCTGATCGATGAGGTCCACGAGTTTTTATTATTTTTAGGTCAAAGCTTAGAAACTTGTATTTGATTCTCTGAATACTAACCGACATTGCCTTTGCAGGCCTTGGGTCACTGTAATGGTTTTACTTACTTACTTACTTACTTACTTACTTACTTACTTACTTACTTACACCGTGATCAGCATAATATAATTCAGCAAAAAAATCATTTTCGTTTTTGTAAGAGCATAAATCCGACGAATGACTCATTTGATTTGTGATTTGTTACTTCACTTTCCAAACTCTTTTCGAATACATTGGGACTGACACGCACTCATCCACGGAGACAGTGGGGGCGAGCGAAAAAAATCGGCAAAGCTATTTTTGTTCTCTCCTACTTTTCTTTGCTGATTTTTTTTCGCTCGCCCCCAGTAACTGCCCCTGGGTCTCCGAGGTGGATGACACGCACTAGAACGTATTATTTAATTTCGCAAAATTGCGAGCACCGCCCTATAAAGGGTACAAGAACAAGATGTGAAGAACTCATGATTATTGCTCATCTGGAAATAACACATTTGATCAAAACATGGTCTTACTGTATCACCCATCCATCCTGACGATAAAAAGACAAAAAGTGAATGTGGCAAAGGACCGCGAACAAACATGCTGTTGGTATACTCTCAGTGCAAGATAAAGATCATAAAAATCACACAATGAACAGATTTCAAGTCTCTTTTAATTGTTTATTCTACTTTCACTTGTAAGTTACAAACTACACAACCAGGGGCCGGATTCCCAAAGCCCTCATAAGTTAAGAGGCATTCTAAGCATTGTTTCCAAACAATAGGCTATTGTTAAGAAACAATATTTAGGATACATCTTAGTTTAGGAGGGCTTCGTGAATCCGGGCCCAGTTTTGTAACAGGTGACGGTCTGTGGAATCATATGTAGGCTAGCCAAGTTCGACTTGAAAAATTCGGATTTAGACATTATATAAACTACTCTTTGAATTCGTTCACATGCAACAGAATAGGCCATTTCCGAATTCCTTTAAGCTCGGTTTCAAAACGAGTCCTGGTGCAAAACCCTAACTTTACTCACAAGAGACTCAAGTTCATTTTCATGCAAATCAAACTTATTTCATTTGAATGGTTTGCACCATACTTCCAAAGATCTGCTGTTTTTAACCGTCGAATAAAAGGATTTCAACAAATCTCACACCTATTTGAAATGGGAAATTTCTGTTATACAGAAAATGGCGCAGATGGAGTGCCTGCCCGCAAACCATCTTCACTAATTACTGAATATAATATAATTCAAAACTGTACAGTCCAATCCTAAATGCTGGGAGAGACTCAGAATCTTGACTATTTTCACAACGTTTTCCTATTATTAGAAAACAAAAGTATCATATTTACTACTTACTAAATATAAAGCTCTATAAATTCGTAACTCTATAAAATCTACCTACACAAATATCTAATCTATTTTTTTTATATGCACAGAACATACAAAAACCATTAATATTTCATCTAGGGAGCATTGCGCTCTTGGGAATATTTTCTAAATCAAATAAACTTTCTGGCTTCTTTCATAGATAGTTTCTTTTGTCAATAAGAGACATGTCAGAAAATAGTGGCTCGAAGAAAATGAACCTTTAAAATCATTGCATGGTTGAAATACCTCAAGTTGTTCACGAAGAGTAAATTCAGTAGAGATCTTGTAATAAAAGCGCGTTTCAAAGAAAACACCTTATACTTTTAGTCATCATACTAACGAAGATCTACTGTTTTGTGACCACCAGATAAAATTATTTCAACTAATTTCACACCTATTTGAAACAGGAAATTTCTGTTATACAGAAAATGGCGCAGATGGAATGCACGACCGCAAACCATCTTTACTAAAAAATTATTACTTATGTAACACTGATAACTCAAAAGCTGTACAGTATAAGTAAAGTGTGAGAAATACAAATCCCACTGCTAGCCAATCCTAAATACTGCGAGAGACTCAGAGTCTTGACTAATTACCCAACGTTTTCCTAAATATTATTATAAAATACAATTTGAAATCTATGTAAAAATATCATATTTACTGCTATAAAGCTCTATAAATTCGTAACTATAAAATCTACCTATACAAATAACTAGTCTATATTTTTATATGCACAGAACATACAAAGCTCATTAATATTTCATCTAGGGGGCATTGTGCTCTTGGGTGCCTTCTTTCCTAGATTTTATCTTCGTCCACCGTACGATAAGGAAAGGAAAATGATGGTTTCTTTTGTCAATAAGTCTAGAGCACATGTCAGAAATACCTTAAGTTGTTCACGAAAGTGTTTCAGTATTCTATACTTTCTACAAAAAACCTCAGTGTCTGAAAAAATATGGTAACTTCACTAATTACTAACATGACCTCATTCAAAGTTGAACAAATATTCTAATTATTTTTTTGATAATATCATTTATGGGCCTGTAGCCCATGTACAGCTAATATTTAATTTGTTGAGCTAAAAAGGGCATTAAATGCTACAAGATCTTTTACAAATTGGCTTTATAACGCCAACAAATTGATACTTTTAAAAAAGCTGGAACAAATGCAGAATTTCCAAAAAATTATTTGCATTCGATCATTTTTCCAACGTAGCAAAAATCAAATTGTGAATTAGTAATCCATTTTAATCCTCTCCAATCTTAACTATTCGTGCTGCTTTATGAGTTATTTCTACTTTCCTGGCATTTTTTCTAACTAAGCTATAATTTTAAGGTTTCCTTCTGCCGGTCTAATTTAGCTAAAAATGACTTTTTTCATGTTGCAAAACGACTTGTACATGCCGTTTATGATTTTGCTAGAAAGCTAATGTTAAACTGAATCACTCACTCACATCTAAACTGATCTTAGACTGATGCACGTACGTGTTGTAACAAGTTGTAAAGCTCCTAAGCGTTACGTGATTAAATATACTACTACTACTACTCCAGTGGAAGAGTCAAAACATTACCATTATGTCAGACGTTGCTACAGACTAATATCGTTTTTCAAGTTTCGTAACAATTTCTTCCATACTTGGTCTCGTTGCAGGCTCTGGTTTGCAGACATCTCTGTATGAGGGCTTGAAGCAGGTGGTTTTTTCACCATAGCAACTTGTTGTTCACGCCTTTCAGGATTTGGCCATTCCCCGATGTACATTTCACAGAGAAGAGCACCAAAACTGTACACATCCATCTAAAACACAACAACAAGTTTCAGTCACTAAATGAAGCCAAGGTTGTGAAATGTTTGCTGATAAAACTCAAATACTGCATGTTTTTTTCTGGTACAATTGTGAAATAAATGTAACTCGTTAACTGAATTAAAAAAAAACATATTTAAGGTGGCTAGTTTTTTTAGCGATAGGGTGAAAGCTTTGAAAACAAAAATTCGATCAGAAGGCAAACTTCGATATCTTTGCCATACTACACCCATAATAATGACATATGATGATAGTTTTATTTTCCACTGGTTTCCAAGAAACAGAGGTTATCATAACAACGATTTCGGCATCATATTGGTTTTAAACAAGGCTGATGTTCTCGAAAGCTAGTCAGAAACATTGCATATTTTGAAATCGTAACCATCCGACGTGCTCCATTTACCTTACAAAGTTTTTAATATCATCAACAATTCTTCAACAGAGGGGAGGTACATATAGCTTTAATTTTATCTGATTGAAATATTTTCAAGTAAATTCTGAGAAATACACAAAATGGTCCTCAAAAAGTTCAGTGGGAGTTGTTTTATTCAAAAATCGCCTTACAGATTTTCATCAAATTCCGTCTACAGGTGGTCAAGCTACCATACTTCAAAATATTATAAAATGGATGCAATAATGGTTCTGACTTGATTTCGAGAAAATCAGCCTTGCTTAAAACCAATATGATGCCGAAATCGTTGCTATGGTAACCTATGTTGCTTGGAAACCAGTGGAAAATAAAACTATCATCATATGTCATCACTATGGGTGTAGTATGGCAAAGATCGAAGTTTGCCTTCTGATCGAATTTTTGTTTTCAAAACTCTCACCCCATCGCTAAAATACTACATCGAGCCACCTTAAAAAATTCAAGCTGACCTTGACTGTTTGATTTCCGTGACTTGCTTCAGGCGCACTGTACGGAGGAGATCCAGGACAAGGTGTCATAGTGTTCGCCATTAACCTCGCAGTACCATAATCTGACACTTTGCCTCGCCATTGATCACCTCGTCGCCATAGCAACACATTTGCACTACTGATGTCGCGGTGGATGATGGGAGAAGGTTTCTTTTGGTGAAGATAATTTAATGCTCGAGCCACATCCAGAGAAATAATGGAGACTTCTGTTGCAGAGAGAGGTTGCTTGTGTAACAATGCTCGCAAACTTGTTTCCATGAGCTCTGTTACAAACAGGGGACTTCCTTTATCATTTGTTGCTCCGATGAACTGCAACAAACAAGGATAGCGGCATCTTGAAGCAATGTCCATTTCTCGCTCAAATATACTTCGGTTGGTGAGGAGAAAGAATGAACTCATGGATTTGTTTTACTGCTACGGCACAGCCACAATACTTGCCCTCGACAACTTTTCCCCAAGCTCCCCTTCCAAGGCATTTATCTGTCAGTTGAATTTGATCGCCGGGGATGACCCAGTCAGGTGACTGTTGACGTTGTGCAGGTTGTGCAGGTTGTGCGGGTTGTGCAGGTTGTGCAGGTTGTGCAGGTTGTGCAGGTTGTGCAGGTTGTGCAGGTTGTGCAGGTTGTGCATCATCTAATGCTAGCAGAGCTGTTTCAAGTGTCATCTCCAGTTCATTCAGTTCCTGTTTTTTTTCCCTTAGCTGTCCCTCTAAGGTAGTAACTTGCTGCTGTAATTTAGAATTTTCTTCTCCTTTTTCCCTAAATCGTTCTTTTAAGTTTGTCAACTCTTGTTCCAACTCCCTTACATGTCTTTGTAAATTCTCTTCCTGTTCACCTTTCTCTCTCAGTTGTTGCTTCATCTCCCTCAGCTGTCTTTGTGCATTTTCTACATGTTTGTCTTTTTGCTTCAGCTGCGCATACAGGTCGAACTCTTGCAACTCTTTTTCTCGCAATTCTTGAACATGCGCGAACTTCTGTTCCATCTCTCTCAAACGTTTTTGTAAGCTTAACCTAGTTTCACCAGGCTGATTCCCTGTTGACAAAAGAAAAATAATTTTGGCAGTAATTAAAACGGGCTTCTATCCCATGACTTGGCATGAAAGCTAAATCTTCAGACTAATGTTAAAGTGGCTTATTTATTGCGAGAATTTTTAAATTAGGTTATGATCTCTCTAAACTTCAGTTTCGTCCAACATGCTGTCTCAAAATAACATCAGATTCTGTGATTTCGTTCATACCGAATTCTGTTGAATTATGCAGAAAGGTAGATAACTCTTTATGCTCAAGTTGTGAAATTTCATCATTCGACTTTGGAAACACATCGATTCAAGGTTCAAAACATTCAAACCATGCCTCAAATCACTACTGAGAACTGAGTAATCTACATAGTTCCCACCCATAGGTGGTTTTCAATGAGTGTCGTACGTAATACCAAGACCAAAGCAATCACAATTGTAAACAACATAGCATACCAATGAGAACTCGAAGCAAATACACGTAACGGGCACCAAGCGCGGGAAAACGCGTGCGACCAAGTCGCGGTTGGTTTTGTTCGGATTTTGGTTTTGCACTGATCTAATTGGTTGAGAAGGTTGCGAGAGTTTAAGAACGTTTTGACGAGTACTTTACCTGATGTTCTGCAATCATAACTCAATGGGTTTGATGACATTTCTTCTTCTTTTTCTTCTTCTTTTTCTTCCTTTTCGAGGTCACTATCCTGCAAGTTAAAAATAATATAATTATTTCCTCGTAAAACTGCATGAAGCCACCTCGTCCCGTCGTGTAAGAAATTTCACTCTTCTATTTCAGTAAGAGGCTTTTCTTTCATGGTTGACATTGCAGGTGTGAGGTATACTATTGCAGCAAGATTGAGTCTTTGCTGACGTTTTACTCAGTTTTTCAGCCTATTTCGTTCCTTCCGTCCCGGAACCAAGATCCTGATATGGGTTCATCAGTGTAAGAATTAGCGAGTCACTCGAAACACACACAAAGGGTTCGAAGTTGTTTGTTCGATCTTTCCGAAATTTGTAGGGTACAATCTCATCAGCCTGCATCCAGGCATCCTTGCATGTAACAATGTGAACAACTTTCACCTTTCAAATTTAGGTCACTGACTCAGTAATGATTGTTAACGGTTAAAATCTTCAGACTCAAATGGGGCGGAAAGTAGTTAATCATTTCTGTATTTCTGTATTCTGTATTTCTGTAATTCTAATACTAATTTACATCTTAGGAAATATTCAAGAAATAGCTTTACCTAAGACATAATGAATAATATTATAACTTCTAAATTTAAATAAAAGTACCAGATTAAGGGGGTGATTACATGGCGAATTTCAGCCCGGGCTGAAATTCCAGCCCGGTTAGGGGGCTGAGATTTCAGCCCGACTTCCGAAACAAATCCTCTTGAAATGAAGTTAGCGATTACATGGACAAGGTTTCAGCCCGGGCTGAAATTCATCCCGGGCTGATAATTCCAGCCCGGTTTGAGAAACCGGGCTGGAATTTTCAGCCCGGCCAAACGGGCTGAAAAAACCATGTAATCGGAATGGAATTTTCAGCCCGGGCTGAAAAGTGAACTTGGGCATGCGCAGTGATTGTGTTTTTGGCTAAATTGTAGAATGCCCGCCAACGTATTTGCATGTCATTGAATAAGAATGGTCGTTTTGTTTTTATATACACGTGCAGCCGGTATGTAAATAAGTTGCCGGGTATTGTAAAATCGCTCCTGTGTTTTTAAACAAGATGGAAAAAAGGTTCCAGTGGAACAAGGGAGATAAAATCGAAAATCTTATTCGATGTGTCGCGAATTTCAAATCGAAAATGGAATATAACAACAGCTTCGTTCTTCAAACGTTCAGCCGATATGTAAATAAGTTGCCGGTTATTCAAATCGCCCCTCATTCTCTGATGACTCTTCCGCACAATTTCAAATTTGGCGCCCGGGCTGAAATTTCAGCCCGGGCTGAAACTCGTCATGTAATCGCAACAAAATTCCAGCCCCCTAACCGGGCTGAAATTTCAGCCCGGGCTGAAATTCGCCATGTAATCACCCCCTAAAAGACAGATATACAATGCACTTATTTTGTTGCACAGTTAATAATAAACAACAATCACTGTTATTGCATTTCTGGCCTTCTGATTGGCTCCTTGAGCCCATGTTATCAGCTCATAACACGAATTCTGCCAAATATGTTAGCTCATAACACCCACTCGACAATTTGTTCAAGGCGGCAGGTTTGTTCGTCTTGAAAAAGATGGCTAAAATCATCAAGTAAAAACTATTGGCCCTTTTAAATCAAACAAAAGTTAAGTCCATTAAATAATGCACGAAGTTTGGAACGAAATATTTAATGGGAAATGCCTGTAAATGCATAACAAATGCAACTGAACGAGCACTAAAGGCAGAATGAAACAATTTTACGGGAAGATCCGAAAACCGACACAATTAATTATTCCAAAAAATAAAAACTATAAATATCTGATACGAAGCATAACTACAGTACGATACGGCAGTTCGTCAAGCGTTGCTGAATGACGGCGGGTACAATCAAGATCGCTTCACAGTGAAATTATCTTTCCGAAGAAACTTTGTCCGGCTCGCTCTCTTTTCATTCAACGTGCTAACTGAACACCGCGCCAGGCATTTTGCCGCCATTTTCATACAAATCATGCTTCATTTAGATCGAACTGAAAAATCACTTAGTTGATTTATAATTTTACAAAAAGTAATACCGAAATTTAAATGAAGTATTTAATAAAACAATTATTCCTTGTTGGATATGAGATGATTATGAGCAATTCGGCGCGAAGTGCGCCTCATTGGTTATGTTATCATCTCATAACTACCCAACGCGGGCTAATGGAATAATTGTTAATTAAACCATCGAATAACGTGTATTTGTTTGGCACATTTTGCTGCATAACCTTTTTCATGAAACGTATTTTGTGACGACACGACAAAGGAATGTCTCCTGACACGCCAAAAATATTTTCAGCCGATCCTGAAACTAGCCAAATAAAGGTCAGGCTAAATTTACAATTTGAAAAAGTTATTTTAAGGGGGGAGAACCTAAACTACAAGGAACCACAAGGCTGTTGCCAACCTCGTTCTCAGAGTCTCTCTTCTTCGCGCAAAAAGCATCATAAAAGAGACCCTGGTTCAGGCTGGTCACGTGTCTCTCAGAATCTGGGAGATTACAAATAAACGATTCGAGGGAGGGGCAGCTATTTAAATGTTTACCATTTTACTTATTTATAATTTCACGTTCACGTTTTAATGAGCTTCTTTTAGCTCCTCAGTGATACGTGGTTAAATAAAGTATCTTATCTTATCTTATCTTATAGACAACTTGTAGCATGCGCTTGATGAAATGTACAATATCTCGGAAATTATAAAGCTTTAAAACTGTACGTCACAGCCTCCTCTTCAGGCGTTTCGCATTTTTGAGAGACGTCTGGGTACGAGGCCGGTCACGTCATGTCATTTCTCAGAAAGGAAGCTATATCTTTCAATTAGCACTCGCTCACCCGTCCATCGTATAAAATTTACATATTGTGAGATGCTTTTCGCTTCACTTCCTATTAAATTGCTATAGCCAAAGCGAAACTTTGTGGCTTCCTCGCTCGCTATAAAGAGTCAGACTCAAAATAATGTAGCATATCCTCCTCCTTAATCCGTCATGTTGTTTGTCTTTCGCTAATTTTGTCACTTGCCCCCAACCCCATCCTTGCTCCTTCATCTCAGCCCCGTTCAACTAATGTCTCCTTGGGTCTCCCCCTCTTATGCTGCGCTTTTAAACATACAGTACAACATAATCGAGCTTCCTGCAATAACATTAGGGCCATTTATACGAGAGAAATAAGACGCGACTTAAATAAGACGCGAACCATTTATACGTGATCTTGGCGTCTTATGTAGGACGCGAACGTATAAACGGTACAGTTCGCGTCTTATTTAAGTCGCGTCTAAGATAAGACGCGTCTTATTTTCTCCCGTATAAATGTCCCTATTGTGACAAGAGAGGATGCTCTCTCTTGATTATGATTATTGAATTTATCGACTATTGACTGTTTCTCGCTTCTATAATTTGGTTTTGATTTACTTCCTGGTTTGACATTTGAGTCATGACTTTTCAACAGCATCGCAACAGTAGCCTGACCTAGTTTCGTGGCAGAATTAAAATGAGAAATAGCCACAATCACGTTTCAAATACATCATGGTTGTTTTCTGCCCCAAAGTAAGACTAGAAACTAACTAACGCGCTAAATTGGCCCGTAAATTGGGAACATCAGCAGGTAAAATCAACTCACCTCACTCGACGTACTCAGTTCGAAGTCTAATTCATATTCTTCCTCCGCGGAGCGATGACTTTCGCGAAATGATTTATATCTTTCCTTTGGTGAAGCAATCTTCAGAAGCCGTTTGGCTTCTCCGTCCGTAATCATGAACTTATTCACCGAACAATCCGCATAGTCATCACAGTCGAAGTACACGTCTCTACGATCAGCTACAACAAACGTTTTTGTGTGTGAATCATCACTCGGTTGTTCTTCCAGCTCTTCCAGTATCGTGCCTGGCTGCAATTGCTCCTTCCGTAAGTTCTCAAGGGTATAATAACCCGTAGTTTTCTCGAGAAGTATATAGTATTTATCTCTGGTCATGAATTCATCCATTTTGTGGGGTTAATAACGCAGATATTTACATGCCACCCCTTTCGGGCAATACGTTCTTAATTTGTCATTTAATCTGTCAAAATTCTCTGGCAGTCATTGGCTCTTGGTCATAGTTGATAAGAGTCGAGTAGAGAACATAAAAAGGTAACGCAACTGAACTCTTTAAACGCAAAATTACGCCACTGCCAGGTCCCACCGTTTTAGCTAATCGGGCGTTATGTGAAGGCCTGTAGGCAGGCTCTCATCAACGTGTCTATTTGAAAACTTCTGTGGGATTTCATGTCGGAAAATTAGACCAATCTACTGTCAGGATATCTTACGTCACGATTAAGTCACGTGGTCTTCTTCAGTGATCATGAGCAAATAGTATTAGTGGAGCGGCTAACAGCTACAGTCGTTCACTTGGTGATACAAGCATGAAATTTGGCAGGAATATTCAAAATTGGTTATTCTTTCATTCTAGTCGATTAGCCACTTGAAATTCTTTGTTATTATATTTTTTTTCAAAATGGCTAAAAGTTCGACAAAATGGCCGCTAATCACTACAACTTTATTCACTTCCACCAAGTATAGATGCAAATTGTTATCAGTTTGTGACTCGTCAATTACAGTTTTGTTATTTCTTCCATCTTTCAAATGTTCCTTGCTTCAATATGGCTAGCAATTTCTGAATATGATGTATTTTCTTATATGGTGACTTATAATTATACGATTTTGAGAGAATAAAAAACCCCATCTTTTGACTCTTTTGTAAAATGTTCAGATATGTTTTTATTGCTTGTTACAACTTACAATTTGGAATTATAATTTGAGCATGCACAGTAAGGCAAAAAATGTTTTTCAAAAAAAGGAAAATGTCAGTGATATTTTAGCTAATATTAAAAAATAGTTCAAAATTGGTCTTACAGATTAAAACAAACATTGGCTGCAGACGTGATTCATGCCTAGAAATTGATGGTCAGTGAAAGTTTCATCCAGTGTTGTACAGTAGGTTTTCAAGAAATGCGGTGTGGCCAAAAATAGATTTTGTAACCTCCGACAATAATCAAAAGGCAGGGGCGGATCCCGGGAAGGGGTTGAGGGGGTTGCAAACCTCCCTCCCCCCCCCCCCCCCCCCCACCCCCTTTGAGCAACAAAAATAGAATAAAATTGTTTTATACGCAGTTGTTTCACTTCCACCAATTGACTGATTGTGAAGTCAGAAAAAGATGGGGTTGACAAGCCTAACATCACGCCTCCCACACACGTGTTTTTTAGCCCTTCTAATAGTTATATCTTAAGAAATTTCCCTTGCTTGTATGATATGATAGGAGCTTCTCTGTAGATTTGTTTTCAAGTGAGGTTGTTTCTCCATTTCTTAAGCCTGCAATTGCGCTCGATGACTCAGCCTTTGGACCTGATGTGGACCCTGATGTATAGATAAATATTAACAAATGCAACGTCTCTATCTATAAGTGAAAATATAAATGAAACGTTTTCTGAAAACACGTGTTCTAATGTCATCAGAATAATAATGACTAAAAATCCCATAAATAGGGAATACAGAAAATATCGGTTTTCTGGTTGAGTAAACTTCAAAGTTTATATATTGACCTCACAAACGCTTTTCGAGTCTCAGGAATGCAGGAAATATCGTTTTAGATAGAGGGTAAAATCAAAACATTTTCCGGGGGAGAATGCCTCCGTATCCCCCCTAGAAGCTCGCGCCTACGGCGCTTGTGCCAAATTCTAAAGGCATACAACCTCCCATTTCAGAAAATCCTGGATGCGCCCCTGCCTTTTGCATTTTTGCCTGCTCATTTGACGATAAATCGCGCGCGATGAACTATGAGAATTAGAAGTTCTTTGCAGTTAGTTCATATTTACCAAGACTGAGCTGTTCATTATTTACCAAGACAAACTGCAGAGTGATCTTAACACACAACATACGCGTCGTATGGCCTCTGTGTTAGAATGGTCAGCTCCGTAGCTAAGATAAATTTTAAAACGCAAAATGTGCATTGGGCTACTGAGTCGTTTCTCACAGTCACCACTCTTTAAAGTCAATACCACCCTTTAAAGTGTAATAAGGGTCTGTGCTTATATATAACTGTTATATGCTGCAATATATGCTGCTTTATTCAGTTTGTGTAAACAGCATGCTGTCATGTGATCTGATGTGCATGTCGTGTTCTGGGCTTACAGAAAAGACACAGCAGTACCAGACGAGGGCCCACTCTCCTGAAGTGAAGCACCTGTTATCGATTCAGTGCTCCGCAGTGCCATTAGATTTTTGTCTACCTAGCCTGGGAGCAGGCTCACAAAATTAACGCGCGAGCGGCAATAGCTGTGATAACGAGAGACTGGGCAGGAGCGCGAGAAAGTGAAAGAAAGCGGGAGAAATCTTTTGTGCTACAGAATGAGGAGATTGCTCAGTGTTCTTTTGCATCTTTTTTCATGGCAGGGCTGCGCTCCGGCAACGAAAACAATGTCGAAAGACAGCGCTTGAATCTTTTTTCACTTTTCTTGACCAGGGCATCTTTCATTAAGGAACTTACCACAAATGAATACAGTTGGTGCAAGTTCCTTACTTTTCGAGTAAAAACGGAACAAACCCTGTCCGATTTATCCTCACAAACTGCCACTTCCAAACCAGCATTTCTGCACAGATCCGCTAGAACGACACCAATTAGGCCCTTGTCTTGACGGTTGGAATAAACTTTCTGTTGCGATTTGGCGGACTGATTCACCATATTGTACTTTAGAACAACAACCGCATATTCGACAGTAATCTCGTACCTAATGGAGAAGAGGTTTTCTTCGGCGGTCTGTTTTTTCCCTCGGCGTAATGACCGAAATCGCGCCTCTTGTTGACATCGCGGCGCTTAATCAGAGCAGGCTCATTTTCTCCTGCTCCTGCTCAGCCTCCTCGCCGGCTCGTTTTCGCGGCTGTCGCCACTCACGCTTTTCCCAAATTGTGAGCCTGCTCGCAGGCTATTCAATTTGTGACCATGCAAGCATCTCGACACTGCATAAGATTACAGCAGCCTTGGCCCAGTGAATGGCCTAGCTCTGTAGTTTAGAACTTCTGCCGGGATAGAGCCAAACTCATTCTGGAAAGGCAGCAGTGCATCCCGTCCTTGACAGTGAGCTTCTAGCTGGGGAACAAGTGACATCAAATGTTCTTTCGACCTAATATCGTTCAAATGTGGTGATACAACACCCAGTCACACTGTAATTGACTGTTCAATTGACATCAGATCTGCAAGCCTATAAATTACAGATTCTGAACTGCTACGTGACATAGGTGACTAGATCAGAGAAAGCGATTTGGTATGCGTAGTTCCTAGCTCTGTACTCTCCTCGCTGTATTTTAAATGTGATTGCGCTCTGTTATATAATGCTGCAAAACAGGCGGAGTGCACTTATAATAAACTCCAGTGCCATTACATCACCAACACAAAGTCTAGCAAGGAGTTTTTCATCACTCATTTCCTGGCACGATGATTCCACGGCTTGTTGAGATTTAATTTTTCTCTGTTTTTCCGTTTTTATTTTTTGCCACAATTCTCTTCCGTGCCTGTTACACTGCATGTAAAAGCTCTTCTTTGCACCCTTTGCACTTGCTAAACAAAATCCTACAGCTTTGATGATATTTTGCAATATTTGCAATATCATAATGATATGCCGACCCGTACAGCCCTGTGCCATTTTGTTTGTGAAACCATATTGAAGGGCACTAGAAACACGTATTGTAGCCCCGTAAGATCGATGCGAGAAGAAACAGTTTGGTTGCCATTAAATTCTTAGTAATCATTTCGAAAGCAAAGAACATTGAAGCACGTCTGACATTTTTAAACTTTGTTATTTGGACACCAAGTTTGCAAGCACTGAAAATAAGCTCAAACTCGACAGATGAAGTGCATTCGGCTTTTTTCCATAATAAAAGCTGTCAAGAGATCTACAAGACGACATGCATATCAACATAGAATAGATTTCTAAACGAAACTTTGAAGAAAAAATACAAATTCCATGAAATTCCAGCACTGGAAAATCTGCTATGTTAACTAAAAAATATACAGAATATATGCACGACTTGACACAATGTCTTGCTAGTTCTCACAAAGCATTTTGAGTGCTATCTGGACAACAACCGTATAGTAAAGTTAGTATGCGATAACAAAAGTTGGACATTTTTAGGACAAGAACTAAGCAAAAACGGCATATATGTCTATATAACTCTCAGTGGTAAAGAAATGGCAACTCAAAGCTAGACAAAAATGAAGCCGAACCAAAATCTTCGCCGGCCTCAAGCTTAGTTCAGTACGAACCCTACAATATTTTGAAATCCCCCTTTCATTTGTAATTAACAGTTTCGTTGTAATATCGTCAACTATCCATCGTTTTCGTTATCAACTGACTGCAAATTATCTCTATACCTGAAGTCATTGGCGGCCATCTTGACAAATTGACTGTCAAATTTGAAAATTAAAAATAAAATCTCAACCGCCCAATTTCAAGTGGCTAATCGATTGGAATGGACGAAAATACAACTAAGAATATTCCTGCCAAGTTTCATGCTTGTATCACTAAGTGAACGATTTTGCTAAAAAATTGATGTTAGCCGCTCCACTATATCACCAATCTGGAAACACCGTAAAGTTCCGAGAGTAACGACCCCCCGAAAGAAGCGTCAAAAATTTGTGGTTGCTAATAAATTCGAAAGTAGCGAGCCCCCGAAAGTAGCGAGACCAAGGTTTTTTAAATTATACATATCGTACATGTATACACTGTACACTATATATTTTCCAATCAATAGTCAAATGTATAAGTCATATCTTCGTGCAGTGTCATAACTTGATCACGATATAAGATTTCCTTGTTGTAAAGTTTACAACAACGAAATCTAACGCTTATACCACAGAGCATTACAGTTTACGGTATCTGACTAGCTTTCTTCCTCTGAGTCTGAATCAGAGAAGAATTATATTTACATCGGCTGATCCACCCATTTCTTTTATTTCGGAAAAGTTTTATTTAACGGTTTTTGTTCCCCGAAAGTAACGACCCCCCGAAATTAGCGACCCCCCGAAAGTAGCGAGCCCCAAAGGTTGCTAATTCCGAAAGTAACGAGGTTCGTTACTTTCGGAACTTTACGGAACTTTCCATTGGAAAAAACGAACTCTTTCGAAGAAACGACTCTTTCCTAAGATTTATTGATCTATTTACTTTTGTAATCTTGCTTGGTGGCTTGCCTGTTATTGTTAAAGAAGAGAATTTCGAGTTATCGCGAAGGTACCACGTTGCGGTTCCACCTTTCTCGCGAGAACGAGACGATGTCGCGGCAATTTCGTCCTCAACGGGTGGTAGACGGAACAAATTGTCGCACGATCAAAAGTAGCGTGTCCCTCCCCATTGGGGCTCAATTTTAGAGCGTCTAATTCATTTGGATAACGAGGTATGTCCAATTGGTTTTCCCAAAAACATTGGTGTGTCATGCTATTATCGAGGCGTTAAGTCAAAATGGGAGCCTAACCTATATATTTTGGTGCGGGAATTTCGCGAATTTCGAAACGAGTCGAGCGGTGAAAGTCGATTATTCCGATTATTCAGGCAGAACACTCCTTCCTTGTCAATATATTATACATGGTAAGGTAACTTGAACTAAAATCGCCCAAAATTGCGTTTAAACACATTGTAAGGATAGCAAACAACACCATGTAATGTTTCCTGAACTTTATTCAGTAATTTCAATTTTATTTATTGTTCAAAATGTTCCGTTTGAAATCCCATACAAACTCTTATATTTGTATTAAAATACATTGATATGCAAATATTATGCTTGGGTTTCCTGTGGATGTACTTGTTGTGAATTTTGCACCATTTCGCCAACCATAATAGCCTGCGTAGCTGGCGGTCTTGTTGGCGCGCGAGGGCAAAATTCGTAAGCGGCAAAGCCGCGAGCTCCGCCGCTCGCTC
Organism: Desmophyllum pertusum; assembly: GCA_029204205.1. NCBI lineage: Eukaryota > Metazoa > Cnidaria > Anthozoa > Scleractinia > Caryophylliidae > Desmophyllum > Desmophyllum pertusum. The sequence goes on from MU826867.1 coordinate 533,317, forward strand.
GCGACTACGAATTTTGCCTTCGCGCGCCAACAAGACCGCCAGCTACGCAGGCTATCGAACTAACAGAGTAGGATATCTGTGTCGCAAAAGGAATCTGAGAATCTTCGTTTGCATGCAAAGATCAGATGAATGTTCCTTTCTTATTTGACCACCAATATAACACACTATGCTCTACTGAAGGCCATAAGTATCAAAACAAGAGCTACTGAATAAGCTATTCAATACAGGGTAAAAGTTCGCAGGAATTAGAGCCTTTTTACAAAATTTCCTTTAAAGCAAAAACTGAAGTAATAAAAGCGTATTTAAAGAAAACACCTTATACTTTAGTCATACTTGTGTATGTATACTTCCAAAGATCTGCTGTTTTGTGACCGTCGGATAAAATCGTTTCGGCAAATCTCACACCTATTTGAAACGGGAAATTTTCTGTTATACAGAAAATGGCGCGGATGGAGTGCACGCCCGCGAACCATCTTCACTAATTACTGAATATAATATAATTCAAAACTGTGCAGTGTACGTAAAGTTTTTTGAAATACAAATCCCATTGTTAATCAGTCCTAAATGCTGGGAGAGACTCAGAATCTTGACTATTTTCACAACGTTTTACTATTATTAGAAAACAAAAGTATCATATTTACTACTTACTAAATATAAAGCTCTATAAATTCGTAACTCTATAAAATCTACCTACACAAATATCTAATCTATTTTTTTATATGCACAGAACATACAAAGGACATTAATATTTCATCTAGGGAGCATTGCGCTCTTGGGAGTATTTTCTAAATACAAACAAACTTTCTGCCTTCTTTCATAGATTGGTTTCTTTTGTCAATAAGGGATATGTCAGAAAATAGTGGCTCGAAGAAAATGAACCTTTAAAATCCTTGCATGGTTGAAATACCTAAGTTGTTCACGAAGAGCAAATTCAGTAGAGATCTTGTAATAAAAACGCGTTAGTCATACTAACGAAGATCTACTGTTTTGTAAGACCAGATAAAATTATTTCAACTAATCTCACACCTATTTGAAATGGGAAATTTCTGTTATACAGAAAATGGCGCGGATAGAGTACCCGCCCACGAACCATCTTTACTAAAAAATATTACTGATATAATATAATTCAAAAGCTGTACAGTATAAGTAAAGTTTGAGAAATACAAATCCCACTGCTAGCCAATCCTAAATGCTGCGAGAGACTCAGAGTCTTGACTATTTACCCAACGTTTTCCTATCATCAGAAAACAAAATTTGAAATTTATGTGAAAATATCATATTGACTACATGTACTAGAAAGCTCTATAAATTCTTAACTCTATAAAATCTACTTACACAAATACCTAATTTAATTTTTTATATGCACGAAAAGCACATTAATATTTCATCCAAGGGGCATTGCTCTCTTGGGCGTATTTTCTGAATACTACAAACGTTCTGCCTTCTTCAGTTCCTAGATTTTATCTTCGTCCACGGTACGATAAGGAAAGACAAATGATGGTTTCTTTTGTCAATAAGAGCACGTGTCAAAAATACCTTAAGTTGTTCACGAAAGTGTTTCAGTATTCTATACTTTCTACAAAAACCTTGTCAAAAAAATATGGTAACTTCACTAATTATTAACATGACCTCATTCAAACAAACATTCTAATTATTTTTTTGATAATATCATTTAAGGGCCTGTAGCCCATGTACAGCTAATATTTGATTTTTAAACGCTATAAGATCTTTACAAATTGGCTTTATAACGCCAACAAATTGATACTTGAAAGCTGGAACAAATTCAGAATTTCCAAAAAGGTTATTTTCGTTATTTGCATTCGATCTTTTTTCCAACGTAGCAAAAATCAAATTGTGAATTAATCCTCTTCAATCTTAACCATTCCTGCTGCTTTATGAGTTATTGATACTTTCCTGGCATTTTTTCTAATTAAGTTATAATTTAAAGGTTTCCTTCTGCCGGTATCAGCTAAAAATGATTTTTTTCATGTTGCAAAATGACTTGCTACATGCCCGTTATGATTTTGCTAGAACGCTAATGTTAAACTGAATCACTCACTCACATCTTAGATACACGTAGGTGTTTTAACGAGTTGTAAAGCCCCTAAGCGTTACTAATACTACTTTTATTTACTACTCCGAATCAAACTCGAGGACTGACGCGAACACGTGAAATGAATGGTAATTTAACTCGGGGTGAACGATCCAGTGGAAGAGTCAAAACATTACCATTATGCCAGACTGAAATCGGTCCAAAAAAAATATTTTAAGCTGGTTCTTGGAGTTCCTCAACAATTTCTTCCATACTTGGTCTTGTTGCAGGCTCTGGTTGCAGACATCTCCGTATGAGGGCTCGAAGCAGGCGGTTTGTCACCATAGCAACTTGTTGATCACGCTTTCCAGGATCTGGCAATTCCCGGATGCACATTTCACAGAGAAGAACACCAAAACTGTAAACATCGATCTAAACACAACAACAACAAATAAAGAAATGATACTGTAACAATACTGTACTGAAGTTCGGTACCTCCAACATGGTAATATTTATCATGTACACCAATTTATTATTTCATGTTTTGACTATACGCAACACTTACTTCTGTAATTTAATTGTGTAATAGGGTGTGATTTTTTCATAGAGAACATTGGTCACATTCAAAAATTCTGTGGCTTTGTTCATTTTGTACCGAGGCTGCATATTATGTGAAAGAAAAACCGACATACCGGTATGCATTTTTAGCCTTGGGAACCATGGTCAGTACAGGGACTTGAATTAAATTAAATAAATAAAGCTAACCTTGACTGTTTGATTCCGTGAAGTGAGTACATCAGGCGCACTGTAAATCATAGCTCCAGGAGCGACTGTCATGGTCTGTTGCATAAACTTAGCAGCGCCATAGTCAGACACTTTGCCTCGCCATTGGTCACCTTGTCGCCATAGCAACACATTTGCACTGCTGATGTCGCGGTGGATGATGGGAGAAGGTTTCTTTTGGTGAAGATAGTTTAATGCTCGAGCCACATCCAGAGAAATAATGGAGACTTCTGTTGCAGAGAGAGGTCGCTGCTCTAACAATTCTCGCAAACTTGTTTCCATGAGCTCTGTTACAAACAGAGGACTTCCCTCATCATTTGTTGCTCCAATGAACTGCAGCAAACAAGGATGGCGGCATCTTGAAGCAATGTCCATTTCTCGCTCAAACAAATTCCGGTTGTAAGGAGAAATAATTAACTTATGGATCTGTTTCACGGCTACGGCACAACCACAATACTTGCCCTCGACAACACTTCCCCAACCTCCCCTACCAAGGCATTTATCTGTCAGTTGAATTTGATCGCCGGGAATGACCCAGTCAGGTGACTGTTGACGTTGATCATTTAAAGCCTGCTGAGCTGTTGAAAGAGTTATCTCCATTTCATTCACTTCCTGGTCTTTTGCCCTTAGCTGTCCCTTTAAGGTAGTAGTTTCTTCTTCTTTTTGCCTAAATCGTCCTTGTAAGTTTGCCAACTGTTGTTCCATTTCCCTCAGTTGTCTTTGTGCATTTTCTTGTTGTTGGTCTTTCTCCCTCAGCTGCTCATGTAGGTTGACCTCTTGCAACTCTTTTCCTCGCAATTGTCCTTGAAAATATGTCAACTGCTCTTCTATCTCCCTCAGCTGTTGTTCCATCTCCCTCAGTTGTCTTTGTGCATTTTCTCGTTGTTGGTCTTTCTCCCTCAGTTGCCCATGGACGTTGACCTCTTGCAACTCTTTTTCGTGCAATTGTCCTTGAAGATTTGTCAACTGTTCGTCCATCTCTCTCAACTGCCTAGTTTCACTAGGCTGATTCACTGTCGACAAAAAAGGAATTTGGCAGCATTTAACCATGAAATGGTTGCAAGAGAATATTGTTAGCCAATGCAAAACACATCACAAGGTCATTTGAAAAATAAAAATTCATCCTTTCATTCCTGAAGATGATCCTGTTTCCCCAATGTTTACTTTTCAAAATGAAATGGTGAATGAAACATGCCATGCCCGAATCACTACTATAATTATTTACATATTTTATACATTTTATTGTACCATACTATTAACTTAATATTTAGTAGTTTTGTTTTGAAATTTTTCTTTTCTTTTCTTGTAGTTTAATTGTAATTCGCAGGTCCACATCAGCTTTTAGCTGCCTTATTTTTCACCTGTGTTATCAAATAAAGTTGTATATGTATTAAAAGACAATAATCATTTTTATGCAATGTAAGATAAATGAAACCATGAACATCTGAGGAATATACACTTACCTGATCTCCCTGATGTTTCCTTTCCTGTAGTCTCTTTAGGGTTGTCATCAAAGTCTTTCTCTAGTATAACAGTTTCTATAGGAACAAACCTCGCAAAATCCATCTTACAAACAAAGAGTTGTCGCCTATTTTGTTTGCCGGTTCCACTTCCAACTCTTTCATCCTAGATGAAGTTGGAAAAGAAATAAAGTCAAATGCTACAAAGTTTGAATGGGTGTAATCCCATGCAAGCACTTCCTTGTGGGCTTAAATGAGTTCAATCCTCTCTAGAACATAAAACATAGTTTCCTATAACTGTCACATACTGTACTCTCATTGACCCACAATTTACTCACTGTAGTTAGACCTATTGAAATAAGTGAGTAGTAACAGCCTGAATATTTTGGAATTTCGAATACTCATGTCACCTATGACTATAATCAGAAGCTTATCACCTAGAGGTGATAAGCTTCTGCTATAATTATATGACTTCAGAAAGGTATGCTGACAGTGATATTATTATGTACATTTAAGTGTGCAGACTAACAACTAACACCAGTAACAGATACAGCTGTTTTGAGAAAGGTTGTCCTACGTACAGACGCATAAAAGCATAATTTATGCGACAATGCCGAAAGGTAGTTCACTTTTGCTTTATCAAAGTTCACATTGTTTCAGCGCGATGGCAGAAGAAACCATGAATTCTTTGTTTTCATCTGACGTCAACAAAATTCTAAAATCTAAACTGTTAATCCTACAACGCTATTCTTTTTATATCTTCTAGACATGGAAATCATTAATCTCTATGCAAAGTTTGGTATCGATCCAGTGATTCCTTTTGGAAATAAAGCTATTTGAAATTTGTGATGTCCCGGATGAACGTGTTAATGAACTGTCACAAAAAACGGATATTTTATATCATTTTTAAATTTTCAGACGTGATAACAATTTAGAAGTGGCGTCTAAACAGATTTGAAGTGAAAGCTAATGATATTGACGGTAGAATATACTCTACTTCTTGTGCAATTTTATGGCGGCCATGTTGGTGCCCAAGAGAAGGGTGGCATACTAAACACTGTAATTTTCTGAAAATTAGTTTGGCAATAACTCGGTTATGAAAAATGCTACAAAGCTATAATTTGGACAAAACGTTTCTTTCTGTCAGTTCTTTTACCTGTTAATTTTCAGATGTTGTTCATGCAAGCAAACAGTTTTTGTAATGTTGATGAAAACCACCAATAGTATGTTTGCACATATCAAAAACAAAAAAACAAATAAAGTACAAATGTAGGTTTGACACCTGACTCGTCCCCAGCCGTCTCTCAGACTACTATTAATTCACCGCGTCTAACAAGTTTCTCATAAGAAGACGACTGGGGACGAGTCAGGTTCAACACAGATTATTTCAGTTGCAAACGGAATTTATTAAAAATCATTGATGATATCAATCCCAGACTACCCTTTGGCATTGTTGCATACGCTTTTACACTTAATCTTTTGGACAACCTTTCTCAAAACAGCAGCATATTATCAAACTTTCTTCATCGACCACCCAAAATGTCAAGCCTAGGTGGCCGCTTATGGGAGGTACGTGGTCACTTACGAGAGGTCAGGCCGCAGGAGGTCTAAATTTTGAGTTCTGTATAATAGGTTGAAGTAGTTTCAGACGCTCAATCCACGAGTAAATGCATCCATAAGCGCAAAATGCTGTAAAATATCCTTCAAGAGCACATTTATTAGTTTGAATGGATTTTCAGTAAGTTCAGTGCAATTTCCAATTAAAAACAGACTCGTCATGCTGAACTAATGGTGACCCGTTCATGAATCCCTGACAATAAAAAAAATCAACCATCGGCCCAAAAGTGGTCGCGGTTTCACAGGGCGGTTCTACTGTAGTAACAAATCAGTTCGAGCAACTTATCTTGTAGATCGATCTAGTTTCACAGACAGAAAATTATTGTAACACATACATTTTAATTAATGTAAAAACAGCAATAATTAGCCAGAGGTTATTATTTTTTTGAGCGACGAAGCCGCGACAGCGGGGCACAACGCGCCGAGAAAAAAATAAAACCTCTGGTCCAATTTATGGATCGAATATCTTGCTTGGGGGGCCAACCGCCGCCAACGCGCATCTGTTTGTTGTCATTAAATCTGACAGCTGACATATGATCATCGCACGTGGCGCATCGATGCGTGACAATATTGCGCGAAAGAGCTTTCGACTGTGATCTCAGATCTGTGAGAGATGGCGAGTTTATTCACCGGAGTTTCCAAAACTCCAGTGAAAAGTTTGCGTGCTTCAGTAGATGATTGGTTTAATTTGTTCGAGAGGAAAGAAATGTGGCCGGGCGATTGTCCCATGTGTTGGGATTTCCAGTCAACAAGGAAAGTAGCGTATCGTCAGTGATATGCATCAAATGTAAAAGGGAACTAGAGAAGCTCGAAACGCTGGAAAACAGCAATAATACATTTCGTCAAAAGGCTTTGGAATCCGCTACGGCTCAAAGGGAACGCGAAAAAGCAAAAAGCTGTAATCTCGATCGACGTCCATTGTTGTTTGTTTCTCTGAAAACCGGTTTTTCATACGCCTATGGCGAAATATTTTGGTCCAGCCAATCACTGCTGTACCCTGGGTGCCAGAGGCTTTTCTTGCGCGGTTCGGATCTCGACGCGACGGAGAAATAAACCTCTGGTACCCAGGGTATCACTGCTGCTGTTACATCGTTAACTCCCGGCAGAGTCTGGAAACGAGTAGGAGTAGCCAATCAGCGACCTAATACAAATTCTGTAACTGACCTCTGGAGCCAGGGTGCATATATGCATAATAGATAGACACTTTCTGTGGACCCATGAGTTAATGGCCTTCAACTGAAAACATTACAAACATGCCAAGTCAGAAAACTTCTTCATGCAATTACTACTCATAATAATTATTACACTGTGCAGTTATTTCTCTCATAAGATAAAAATATCTTACCATTTGTAACCCTACAATTGTTTGGACATTACCACGTGCATCTTTCTCCTCGCCAATATAACGTACAGTTCCTCTGAATGGAAAATCCCCAATGAAAGTGACAGCTCTTTGATCAATTTCAAGTACATTGTCGCATCTTTCCTTAGCTGGCGTATTATCAGTGTTTCCTTTAAACAAGGCTGCCCATACTCTTGATATAAAGTCAGCCTGATAATTTTCGTCTCTTTTTGGAGATTTAAATTCAGGATCTTCTCGAGGTGTTAGTTTATCCAGTCCAACAAACACACCAGAGTCTGGTCCACATTTAAGGTATTGCTTGTTTTCGAATGTCCCATCTAAAGATCTTTGGCCTGGATCTATCTAGAAACAACATGCATTAAGTCAATGTATATGTCCTCATCATCGTGATAGTAGACTTCAACATAGTGATCACATTACATAAGGTTGGGTTCAAATAAAAACCAGACCTCAAATAAATGCCACTACCTTGAATAAACACCTGGGAGCATTTATTTAAAACTCTTGAGCTTGTAGAACCAGAGTTTAATTTGAGGTGGGAAAGGTAAAGTCTGTTCTAATCCTAGGGATCAGAGAAGCTAGGTGGCTCATTAGTGCCAGTGCTTAAACCCGTGGGGGGGGGGGGGGGGGGAGTACTCCCAAACCCATTTGGTGGGGGTGTGCCGCTGGGCTATAAAAACCCTTACCCTGTACCAAAACTCCTCTGAATGGTTGGAAAAAGATTTCTGCTAATCCTACAAATGTACATACCTTATATGTCTTCATTAATCTTCAAGTTCAACTGAATAATGCAATCATACAACCATAGCTAAATTTTTCCTGTAATCATGTCATTGCTATTATCGAAAAGCTGCGAAAAAGTGGAAAATCGAGAAATTTGCTGTAAGATCTAAAAACTTTTGACTCGAATTTGCAACAGCAGACATTCTTTCGTGCATGCTCCTCCAATCAGACAAACAACAACAAATCCGGTTTGGTCAACTGTCAAATATGCAAATTTCAGTCAACGCTGGGTAATAAAAGCCGTCACAGTCTCGGCAGCAAATACCTGTTGTGAGTGTTTCATTTAAATTTCCATTTACTATCACTTCTCTCACATGGAAGGAAAGAGATATATTCTCATTTAAATCCAATATAACAACATAAAAAACTAATCAAAACTTTTGTTGAGTGGCAAAAGTAGAATAATCTTCGCTGTAAGCCTTATAAACTAAGTCAAAAATAAACTTGTAAAAATAAACTTACTGATGAAGATGAGAAAGGACTGAAAATAAAAAAATTAAAACAAACAGTTAGCTCCAATGCAAGAAAATGCATAATTTGCATAATTTACATAATTATTTATTATATGACTGCACTACAAGACGTTAGTGATATTTGAAAATTCTCCTCAAAATTGCATGAGCTTTTAGGCAAGTCCTTAATTGCTCAAGCTTTCATATGATTACTACTTACTTACTTAGGCCCGTCGCTCCAAGAGGAGCATAGGCCATCAACAACAGCTCGCCAGCGAACACGAGCTTGGGCTGTTCTCTCAACATCTTTCCAGGTGTAACCAATTAGTTTTTCATATGATTACTCAACATTTCTTATATGAGTGAGAAAATTATGAACGTGTGCGCATTAATTTGCACTGTAGTGCAAATTAAAAATTAATGATAAATTTGCCTGTTCTCAGCCAATCATTTGAAATAATTTTCTCTAAATCCTTAATTGCTACACTCGCATTCATACGATTACCAATACTAATTGACTTATCTGCTAAAAGATGCATACATAGCCTACTTACACAAAATTTAAACCAACATAATGACAGATCTACATGTAATATTGGCATGGTGGAAAGATGCAGAAACCAATATTGAAAGCTTGTGCAACACTGCACAAGTTTTTGAAACCATTTCCAAAATTCAGGAAACAAAGAGCCATTAATTTTGTCACCACGCACCATAAGACTAAACAAGGCAAGGTGGACAGGTTTTCACAAGCTTCGGTCTGCTTGCATTATTGTATTGTGTGAATGTCTTTGTACCTTTGTCTTGCTTGACGTTGCCAATTACCATCCTCATTCTTTTGTTCTATTGTAAGATCCTTGAAAATAGAAGTAATATAATACACATTTATATTTATTATTCAAACATACTTTATCCATTGAATATAAAAAAAACTCTTCTTTTCTTAAGTGGTTGAAGTGAACACAGTTTGCACACGGTCTGCTGTTTTCATTGCCGATACAGGTTTTGCGAAAAGCAAACATGGCGTCGATACAGTGATCACTTTATTTCTCCTATGCCTGCTATATACCTGCTCTATATGGATTGGAAAGTGCTAGTTCTTGATGTTGTGTTGTTGCAGGATTTTGAAAAGCTCTTGTGTCGGTTTCAAATTATTGTTTTTACAGCAATCCAGAGTTTATCCTTCTATTAAAGGGTCCCTCTCGACCAGTGTGCTTTGCGGTCGCGTATTATTGTTTTCATCCGGGGAACTTGATCTTTTGTGAGGCTATATATAATGTATGCCATACTTTCGAAATTGTGCTAACTTGGGTCATCTAACTGCTTTTTGTGGCCAGAACAAGGCCAGAATCCTGCAAAAAGTAGTTTTTTAACTTCAAGCCGCCACTTTCGCGGCACCCGAAAATGGCTGCCGTAAGAATATTGGCGCGCAAAAGCACACTGGTTGAGAGGGACCCTTTAAGATATTTCAATGAACAGAAGCTTGAGCCATTCAAAGGTTTAGCATGAGGTACATGTACATGTACCTTTATAGAAGTGATACTGTATGCCTTCAAAATTAAATTATTTTGTACACAAAAACAACAATACATATTAATTTTGTATTTATCACAATCATGGTAGTAGATAATTGAGATTGTAGTAAAATATTTTAGTGTCATGAAGATGGCAGAACAGTTCATTTTTGCACACAAGACTTTCAAACCTGTGTGTGAAATAATTATTGGGGCCTCAATAGAATTTCGTTATTTGCATTTTTATTTGCCATGATTTGTTTGATTTTAACAGACATACACTCTTAATAATTCTACTGCACCTGTCCCTGATAAAGCCCAGCATCCTGTACAGTGTGTTCAAGGTTACTAAGAAGCTCATATCTAGCGCTCATGTACTTGGTCCACAGTCTTGTTTCAGCCTTCTCTGCTATATTAAATTCTTTCCTCATTTCTGACATAATATGTCCTGAAAAGCATCATACAAAAAATAGCATAATGAGCTGGATTATTTTAATGTTTTCTTAATTGTAAATACGAAGGAAATTTTAGTGTATTTCACAGTTAAACATAGAGATTAGCATCGGCGTACAGGAAAAATTTTGTAGGGGGGGGGGGGGGGGGGGGGGCTGACCAAAATTTCCCGAATAAACCTGCTTGCGAGTGTCGGAGGCATGAGCCCTAAAACTTTGAAATCTAGAGGCTCAGAAATGCTATTTTCAGTATTCGCCGCGAGATATTTCATCAAAAACATCGTTCTCGGTCAAGTGTAAAATGACAGGTAATTTGAGGGTTTACAGCAATATTTCTAAAAGAAGTATGAAGAATGATTGCTTCGACGCCCAAATATGTCAATAATCCTTCGCAGTTCCAGTCCCTGCGCGGTCTTGATTATCGCTCCCAGTCCCTCAGCAGAACTCAATGTATCAATTTGTTGTTCCATAACTACTCCGAGTGATAACAGCTATCCCATGAAGTAGTACAGAGGTAACAGAGCTCAGTTAGAAGATTAGGCGCGTTGCGGAATCAATACAAATCGATCAAGACATAAAATCGTAAAATAATTTTTACTGTGTCTTTGCCCGAACGGTAGATCAGTTTTGCCCGAATAATACTATTTTTTTTGCCCGACTAAGGGGGGGGGGGGGGGGGGGGGGGGGGGGGGAGGGGGGGGGGGGCGCCCTGTACGCTGATGCAGATTAGAGTGTTTTGATTGGTTGATAGGCTCAGACTACATGTATGTGGCTACAATCACCATCCCACATGTATGTGGTCTATGGATATCTTTTATGGATCACTGTCAGCAGTTTTTGGCTGACTTCTTTCTATTCAATATTGACCCTGACAGTAGAAAAAACCTACACATACTGACAAATTTAATCAAGACCTCAATCCTGGGAGGCGGGAACTCCCATATAAAATGATGGGGTGATTGTCGGAAATTGTGAACAGATTGAACCCCTAAAAGGTACCAATTCTAAGACAATGGTACCTTTCATATTTGTTCCTGTATTAATACCATAAAAGGAATACATGTAACTCTAATGGTGGTCATTTTAGATTTTAACACCCCTAAGAGTTACCAAGCAACAAATTTTAACCCCTAAAAGGTACGGCGATCACCCCATCACTTTTATATGGAAGTCCCCCCACCCCCACGGGACCCCAACATTATTTTAATACAAACCTACAAATATATTTGGGACTGTTTTAACATAAGGAAGCTCACCCTGGAATATCTTAACACAACTTTTATAAACTTATATTTAATTAATGCAGCTCTAGCCTGACTTTCAGCACCAAAAGATCTTCACGGAAACTCAAAAGTATCTCCTTACCAATAGTATCTCCTTTACTGAACTGCCTTGTGACCAAGGTTTGAGGATCTGAGTGCTGAGATAGTTTAAACTCCATGAGGTACACTTCAACCTTACAGCTTTTGACATACATGCCATGTTCTATCACCTTCCTTGGCAGAGCTTGTTGATCTGAAGTCACTCCATACCATAAAACAAGCTTAAACCACGCATCTTTCGGCAGCACGTTGTAATCAAGGTCATCAATGAGATGGTCCTTTAGAGTACAGCCATCAGCTGCTAAGAAAATTGTAAGAGCAGTGCTGCTTCCATTACTATTATCAAACGTTCCTAAAGGGAAAATGCTGGAAGCTACAAATTATTGACAAATGGAATCATGACAAAATGTGTGAATCACCAACCTAGTTGGGGGCATAGATTGTTGCCAATGTGAATGAGACAATAAATCCCCAAAATAGCCCCGCAGATATGTAGCCTGGGGTGAGGAGAGGAGTTGGGGTTTACTTTGACTGGTGCATAAGGCACATTCAAACTTGAAAAGGTGGCCAATCACGTCACATTTTGTTTACCCTCTGAGGTCATGTTTTCACGCCATGTTAATCAAGGCTGTGCTCTAGCTGCGCAGGGTCGCTTGAGGTGACTAACACTTGCATTCGGCCGACTAAGATAAATAACTGGTATGCTTCTTAAAATTTACCTTTCACAAAAAGTTTGGCTGGCTTATATAAACAAGATATTAAAAGTATGTTTCTTAAAATTTACCACTTACGAAAAGTTTGGCTGGCTTATAAAAATGGGATATAAAAGTACGCTTCTTAAAAGTTTTGCATTCAATAATAGGTATATGAAAGATTGAGGTACAGTCTGACATGTATAATCATTATTTTGTATAAATCATTATTATTATTATTATCAATATCTTCTTCAAATTTATGTTCTGATCATATCACTCCAAATATGTTTCCCCTTTTATTTATTTCATTCGTCACTATTTCAACTTTCCCAGCCGCACAAACTACAAAAGTAGTATTCAGACCTATTTTTTACCTCTTGTTACTGGATGGTTTCGTCTTGTCGATGATTGTTACGGTTTGATACTGATTGTTACGTCCTGTTACTAATAATTAGTAACCATCCAGTAACAAGGCTGGATTATTGCTACAGCTTGTTACTGGATTGTATACAGTTTGATACTGATTGTTACAGCCTGTTTACTAATATTTGTTACAGCTTGTATCGTTGATACTGCTTGTTATGTCCTGTTACTTATACATCTTTTTGTTTAGTTACAGCTTGTTACTGGATGGTTTCGTCTTGTCAGTGATTGTTATGGCTATTGTTATGTCTGATTGTTATGTCTTGTTAGGGGATGATTATGCGTTTACAATGTACTGGTATCAGACGCCAATAATCATTGCTTCATACATGTAAATTACTGTAACATTACTAATGCAGACAATAATATTATTGAGCAATACATAACTAATTATATTTGACAGTGTCACCTTAACTATTCCCTACCTGCAAAAAGACTTGAATTATCTATTGCACCAGGATTATTTAACTCTTCTCCTACACAAAACGGATCTGATGTCCGATCAAATCCAACAAACGTCTTCCACTGCTTAAACCAACGACATTCAACAAGATACCTATTAACCAAATCAAACATTACAAGACTTCATCATTTTGTCAGATTACTTTACATGATAATATAGATCGCAATTTATCCTTGTCCTAAAGTAAACATGCTTTAAAAACAGTACACTGTAGGATTTTGCCATGTTGGCAAATGAAGATCTGCTTCCAAGTTTGCAAACAAACCAAGTATTGAAAGAGGAACTGTCAATTCTGAGCGAAAGGAACTGAACAAAACAAGAAAGTGAACTACATTAAAATTTGCTTTTTATTCAGATTACAGATGCTGCGTAATGTACAAGTTAGGAAAATAAAGGTTTTAACATTGATAAAGGTGTGTCTTGCTTTCTTTTTGTCTGACAGACTGATGGCTGGCGTTCATGATCAAGTCTCTGATGACATGTTTCGCGAGGCAGTTAGCTCAGCCATTTCCTCTCGTGTGCGATGGAGTTTTCGTGAGTTTTCCGCCTCGCGAGGCCGTGAGAAAAATATCTGTCGTGTTTGATATTTTTTGCCTCACGATACAAATTCCTCATCGTGTGCGAGCGTCGCAAATTAATCGATTATAATTAGCCAATAAAAACCTTGCTCCTCGAGGTTTGAACCGTGATTTCAGCTTCATGTAAAGCCCGGGCTAAACGTTTAATAAAAAACGGCCTCCTGAATGCACGCGCAAATGACGAATTTTCTTGACTAACTGACGCGCGCGCAACCTGAAGTCGTGTTCAACGTTAGCGTGGACAATTATGATGACAAACAAGAAAGAAGATTGATAATTTGGTTACCGATACAAATTATTTTCCTGCTTGAATTATTTTCGGACTGTATTAATTTTGATATGTTTGTATGGTGAGGGCCCTGAAGGGGTCAAATGAGAACTGGGATTGGCCTATTTTTGCACTGGGAAAATGAGATTCGGAACACTGGGACTGGGACAAGAGAGGATGATCTAAGAGAACACATCCCCCATACATGGGCCTATTTTAAGGAAGACACCTGATTGGTCAGTTGTAATGACGTAATGAAATTTAAGATTTGGCGGCTTTGCTGTTCTGATGTAAACACAATGAGAAACGCGATCACATCTTTAAATTTCGATTTACGATTTCAGTAGATGGACGTGAAAGCGACGGCGAGAAAAATATTCGCAATGACATCTGATCGGATCATTGGCCGCGCGACCATGGAGACGAGAGCTAAAATAACTTTCACAGCATGGCGCGAAGCTTAAAATAGATTGAAAAAACTATCATGGGGCATGGGGATGTGTTCTCTTAGATCATCCTCTCTTGGACTGGGATTTGTTCACTGGGACTGGGAATCACAAACACAAAATTGGGAATGGGAAACATGTATATACATTACACAGGGCAACAAGTTAACTCTCAATGAAATTTCTAAACTCATATTAATTAACACATTGACTACTAAACCGGCCATAAACGGCCAAGAAGAGACCACAGACTTGTACCACTTGTGACGTCATCACTTTTTACGCCAGAGGATGTCTTTGATAATCAACGGATAGAGTTGGAAAATGTCTAACAAAGCATGCCTAAACGAGCACGAAACGTTAAATTGGACCAGAGATACACACAAAACAACTTGGATTTTTTCCTCCAAAATCACCAAAAAACGCGATCTTCACTACCATTGACACTCTTTGTCAAAAAAATTCCCTTTTCCCAACGTTTAGGTTCAAACTTTTTCAACGTGAACAAAGGCGACTGAAAGGCCAACAAAACCACAACATAAAATAAGAGAAAAAGGAGAGCAAGAACGGCCAAAAAATAAAAGGAAAAGACAAGCCTAAAGTCAGGTGTGTTTTTTCAAACCCAATGCCGAAATTTTGATTTCTGCGCATGCTCAAGGAAAATATTGAATTCGTTGCTTCTGCGTAGAAGGGGATGTTAGTTGCCGTGTTTTAAACTAAGTTTTAGACAGTTTGACATTAAACTGTTGAGATAATGGCCAGAAATAGGCATCTGGGATGTTAGATTGCCGTTTTTTGGAAAAAGCCCAGTAGTCAATGGGTTAACTGGCTACAAAATATTTTTGATTCAGAACAAGTTTTAAAGGAAAACAGCGTACTTCATTTATGAAATCTTATGACCTTTAAGACTCACTCAGACCATTTTTCTACTCTTACGAGTCATCGGTTTCGTTATACAGTGGTACAACTGTGACTGAGCATGCACAAATGACCATCAGCTTGTTTTCTCTTTTTTAGAGTACCATATTTTCCCCATTAACAGTACTCGTCCCGAACTCTCCTCCCGGCGTTTAACCCTCGGACATACTTCCAAAGATATCCCCCCCCCCCCCCCCCCCAGATATTATACTCTCTTCTCTCCCTCCCTTCCCAGCCATACAAGGAGGGGAGGTTGATGGAATCCTCCTTGGGTTTTCATTATTATAAGACATATCGGAAGTATTGCCTTTAGAAGATAGTTATTTGTTAGTTATGACATCATTAAATCCGTCATGTTGGATCGTCCATCTTGGACTTCACTATTTCCTCATGAGATCAGAAAAAAGCATAAATCCATACAAAATTATTCCCAAACAACAATGGGTGTTTTTGTTAATGTTTCGCTAAATTTTGCACTTCATGTAAAATCAGCAGGAAAATGAGGGCGTCAAAAATGATGGAAAATATTCGTATTTAAAAAAGGCTGGGCCGCGAATAAACGCCGGTTCAAATAAACGCCTGGTGTACAGACAGAGTTTTAACTAAACGCCTCCGCGTTTAATCGAGAAAATACGGTTCGTCAGGATACATGTGAGCATTCCTCTTATCCGCGATCCTTAACAGAATGAACAAATACTATCTTGAGATTTTGGTGTGAATAGAGCCGTATTTCTCAGCAAATAATTAATGTTTATCAATTCATGTCTGTTTCAGTCCTGTACAAATTTGTTTACTTACTCTTCTGCCCTTTATTGATGGTTCTAACCCTGGCCACATGACTGTAACAATATTTTTCACATGGTACACTGGGATTTTCTATGAATTTCACTGCTGGGACTGGGATTAGGGCAGAAATTAGGCTGGGAAATGGGATTTGAGCAAAAAATATTGGGCTGGGAAAATGGGATTCTCCCCCCCCCCCCCCCCCCCCTTTTTCAGGACCCTCTATGGTGAATATATTAACCAACGAGTGTTTACACGTCAGTATTTAAGTGCTACCAAGTTCTTACTCTATGCAACCTTGCGTGCACATACCATTTTCCTTGCAATTGTTTTCATTGCTAGAAAGTTATTTAGTGTCACACATAAATCTAGCACCTTTTTCAGACATGCCTGAGCTCTGTGTTTACAGGGAACGTGTCAAGTATTTTTATTTCAGGTTGATTTGGAAACCTATTCAACTAATATTGCGTTTGTAAGAACTACAATGTTGAAACAAATAACATGTAGTCTTATTTAAGTTGAATAAAACTACTGATTTAATAGCTGGTTTTAATTTAGTTGTGAAAAACTGCACCCCTGTCCTCTAACAACCAAGTGCACAAAAGGGTAGTGTACTAATAAACTCTACTACAGTGACCTACAGTATATGTATATAACAACGTCTAATGGCATATAGCTTTCAACAAAACTATGAATTTAGAAACATCGATGAAAATCAATAATAATCGATAGTCACAAGATTTTATGCTATTGATTTTCATCGATTTCCGATATTAATCGATTAAATAATTAATATTGATTATATTGATTATTATCGATATTTATCGATTATCAGAATTATCGATTGGTAACTCCAGGTCAGATTTTTTAAATGTATGACGTCATTTTGACGTAATATATATGGGTTATTGGCCAAGCGCGAGGTCAAGATGGCGGGATATTGGCCAAGATGAAGTCGAGGTCCATAAACACGCAAAAAAAGAATGAGGCCAATATCCCGCCATCTTGACCGAACAAGCTTGGTCAATAAAGGATTTATTATACGACTAGAAGGACGCGGGAAAATAGTCTTCTTCCATCTTGACCGCGCGGGTAGCCAATCACAGCACATGATTTGCTTCATCTTGCCCGCATATAATAAGATGTCATAATAATATTGACATGGCTGTTTCTAAAATAAACATTTTGGGATCAATCAATCAATCAATCAATCAATCTATTTACGTGTCAAATCTCCTAGCTGTCCACAAGTGGACTACTAATTGGGGACACTTAAAATATTAACACACACCATTTTTATAGCGTGAATACCTTTCGAGATACATATTGCTTACCCATTTCACTTCCGTTTCTATATTACAAATGTAAAAATTATAATATTAATCGCAACCTTTCCAATGAAACTCACCAGATATCACCCTTAATCAAAGACTTTTTCAGCTCGTCTGTTATTTCCTTTTTTTGAGTTTCAAGGTCTGGTGAATGCTCGACTGAAGCACTGTCCTGATATTCACTTGTGTCGGCCATCTTACCCTGCGAGACAGAGGATGTCACTTCTGTTTCCTATTGTGCATGTGCGAACTACGTCAGTATAGATACTCGCGCTCAGCACGAGCGCGCTAATTGTACGCATAAGCTTTTGAATTTCTTTGCATCTGTACCGAGTTAACTTGGCAATTTTCCCGGCAAAAAAATTGGGTGGGGGTGTGCCGCTGGGCTATAAAAACCCTTACCCTGTACCAGACCACAAAACGCTAATTTTGCAACCCTGTTCCAGACGATTTTTAACAATTTTTTCTAACACAAAAGGCTAATTTACTAAGCAGCACTGTAAACTTGTAGTTGAAAAGCTTCTATCCTGCGCGTTTCGTTTCGTCTGACTAACATAATCCTATTCCAGAGTATCAATTAGCGATCTCTGTGCCATTACTTCTGGGAAACTGATACCCTGTTCCAGACCAGAAAAATGTCGTTTGTTATACAGTATTTTTTAAATTTATTCGTCCCAGGCTCTCATTCACGCGATGAGCGCGGAGCGCGATCGTGATGTTCAAGCGCGGAGCGCGAGGGATCACGATCACGCGATTGAGAGCTTGCTCGCAGGCTAAGATTTGGGACGCGGCAAGATTAAAGGATCGTGCGGTTGTGTGCAGAAGGAGTGCACTCAGTGCAGAGGTTACTTCTCGTCGTGCACTTTAGTTTGAAATCTCGTGCCCTTGGATGCCAGAAACTTCCAAATATTAAAGGGACTATGTCAGCTGGTGCCCATGCGCGGTAGGGTCCACTAGAAGCTAATTTGCATACGACCTTTTTTCACGGTTAGCGGTAATCAGGAGTGAAGTACTACGGAAACCACCGATCTGCGGAATGGGCCCGAATTTACACATCACTGCCCCGCCCACTTTCGTCATGTTTCGAGTAACGGCTCAGAATGAGTGATTGAGGCATTGAGTGTTTAATATGGCAGAGCGTGCAAGATTGTATGATCACGGGAAAGCCCTTTGCATAGACTTGAGAAGGAAAATTATCCAAGACATCATTGAAAAAGGAGGATACTTCGCCACAGGTTTCTTTCCGGGAAGTTTTTCTTTCATTGCGGTTGTTTTGACACCGTCTTCGTCGTTTCACAATTTAGCGGCGGTGATCAAGTTTGATCGATGCTATCTCAGTCTGTATTTTTAGTGAACTGAGAATTTTTGTGTCTTAGTGCTCTATGAGCTCTAGACACAAAGCTGAAGGGAAAATCGATAAGTACTTCATATACCACCAGACATGAAATCTGTACTTCGTCAGCATTGGAACTTTTCGCAAAACATTTACATAGAATTCCATACAGTATTAGTATATTCTAGTTTCGGGTGCATAAGGAATAAATAGGGATAAATTGGCGATAGATAATTGGCGAACATTACAGCCAGAGACAATTAATTTAGAAACACGTGTTCTACTGACATTTTGTGTTACAAGAAAGAGTTCCAGTTTCACTTCGTTCCAGTTTATTACATATTAACAAAATATACACCTCTTTTGGTTAAAGTTTGCCGTAAAGATCGTAAAACGATCTCGCTGTTGCTTATGCGAATCTACTCTTTATTAATAGAGAAAAGCCGTTTCACAATTTTTTCTAAAAACAACGTAAACTAAAAGAATTGTAGCTGTTCTACATTTTAAAACTGTTTTTATATTACAGTAAAAGGGTGTAAGAAGCTCAAGAAAAACGCGATGTTTTGTAGCTTGTGCCCGAAATTGCCTCGCTTCTATGTTCAACTGTATTGTTATGGAAATATCACAAGTTAACCGTGAAAAGGGCTATTTTATGCAACTGAATGCGCGAAAATGCAAAGAATAGAATATAATGGAAATAAATGATTGTATATTTTGAATATTGAATATAATCTTTATTTGCAACACACGGTATACAGAAACATCAGTAAAGCTTAAAAAAGTTAAAAAAATGCTAACATACTGTTTTACATGTTTGCCGTGTGGATATCCGATATATCAGATATTCGGTAATTTCGCTTTAAATTGCCCAGATCATTCCATAAGCGGGCCCTACCATAACTGAACTACACGTGTGCTACCTGAGAGAAAAACCATCACTACAAGATCTTGAGGCGAATGGTCAAGATTTAGGGCGCGTTAGTGCACAAAGTCCTAGGTCTTGTGATCCAAAACAACCTAAAATGGGACATACACATAACAGCAACAGTTGCTAAGGCCTCGAAACGCCTCCATATCCTGAGAGTCCTACGCCGAGGTGGCGTCCCACCTGGTGATCTCTTAGCAATCTACCATGCGCTAATAAGATCGATCCTCGAGTACTGCTGTGTGGTGTGGCACTACGCCATACCATGCTACCTATCTGACGAGCTAGAGAGGGTCCAAAAGAGAGCACAACGGATCATCTGTCCTGGCCGATCATGCGCCGAGGCTTTGTCATCACACAATCTGCAACGTTTGTATGACCGAAGGCAGCCTGGACCGACGGGAAGAACTCTGCCTCAGGACCCTCAGGAATATCAGTGAAGGAGGTGGCCGCCGCCCCCTTTCGCACCATCTTCCCCAGACTCGGGCTTGTGGGCATAATTATAACACTAGAATCTCAAGCAACATGACTGTGTTTAATTGTAAAACCGAGCGGTATAAGCAGAGTTTCTTTCCTAGCGCCACATCACGTGCCAATAGTCTAATAAACAATTAAACTTTATACTTTCATATTAGTTAGTTCCTAAATAGCTTAGTCTTAGTTTTTAAAATAGTTAAATTATATAATTTTATATATACCCATGTAAATTGTTAGAAATTATCTAAAGACGAAATTGTAAGCCCAGTCCGGGCGTGTTTTTTATATTACCTATTGTAAGTTTTTTTAAGCAAAAACATGCACATTGTAATTCATTTTAATGCGATGATGTGATAAACATGATTATTATTATATGTCTTCATTAATCCAGTGCGGCTTCAAGTTTCGAAAGTTCAACTGAATAATGCAATCATACAACCGTAGGAAAAAAAAGTAGAGTAATCTTTGCTGTAAGCCTTATAAACTAAGTCAAAAATAAACTTTTAAAAATGAACTTACCGATGAAGATGAGAAAGGACTGAAAATAAAAAAATAAAAAACAAACAGTTAGCTCCAATGCAAGAAATTGCATTGCATAATTTACATAATAATGATGACTGCACTACGAGTGATATTTAAAAATTCTCTCAAAATTGCACGAGCTTTTAGGCAAGTCCTTAACGTGTGCGCATTAATTTGCACTGCAGTGCAAATTAAAAATGAATGATAAATTTGCCTGTTCTCAGCCAATCATTTGAAGTAATTTTCTATAAATCCTTAATTGCTGCACTCGCATTCATACGATTACCAATACTAATGACTTTTATCTGCTAAAAGATGCATACATAGCCTACTTGTAAGTTTTCCAAACAACTTACACAAAATTTAAACCAACATAATGACAGATCTACATGTAATATTTTCATGGTGGAAATATGCAGAAATCAATATAACAAGAACCCCTGAAGGGATTACAAGCGGCCGATTTCCCGGGGGGGGGGCACTCCCTTATTTTCGCTATATAGGAACGTGCAGCTGGACAGGGTATGGTTTTTGAGCATTTTGGTCTGGAACAGGGTATACCAAAAGGCATTTTTGGGTATCAGGGTATCAGTTTCCCAGGAGTTGGCATGAAGATCAGTAATTGATACTCTGGCATAGGGTAGATGAAGTAGTCAGACGAAAAGAAACGCGTAGGAGTGTTAAAAAAGCTTTACAACTACAACACGCAGTGCTGCTTAGTAGTTTAGCCTTTTGGGTTAGAAAGAAAATCGTTAAGAATCGTCCGGAATAGGGTATCTTTTTTCAACATTTAGGGCCTGTTTACATGGAGGGAGGGTGACCCGGGAACCCGGGTCACCCTCCCTCCATGTAAACAGTCTGGAACAGGTTCGCAAAATTAGGGTTGTTATAGCCCAGCGGCACACCCCCACCCAAATTTTTTGGGAGAACCCCCCCGGGCCAATTTCACCTTGAGGGGAGAAAGAACAATGCACCCCTCCACCCCCTCGGTCAGTTTACTCTGAGGTTCTCCCGCCAAATCTAAGAGTCAACTTCGAACCTGCGTGACGAAAAACGTGACTGGGTGATGCAATATTTTGGCTAGCGTAAGTTTGAGCTTAGGTCAAGTTTACTGTGTAGAAAACTTTAGCTAATGTCAATTGCATCATAATCAACAAGGGCACAGATGTGTTTTCGCTCAACGTGAAAATAAATTGTGAATGACATATATGCTGTGGAATTGTGTAAGAAAAACTGTTATGTTTTTGGGACCGAGTTTTATCGTTCGTTTAATGAGGTAGGGCTAGCGACATGAAAAAAGCCGTCCATTTCTTGAAGCGGCTCGATGCCCATGTAGGGCATCGGCCGCTTAATAAATTGAACAAAAAATGATTGATTAGTTAAAATACAACTCAAATACGTGGCAGTTGATAAAACAGTTGTTTTTTATCAATGATTATTTTGATAGCTCACTTCCGATTCAAACAACAAAAGGAAACTTTGTGACAAGCTCAAGAAAGATCACAGACAGATAATCCTGTGTCCATTTTCAAGATGACTTGGTCCACTACTACTGATTAAAGAGTAATCTTGATTTCTAT
This sequence comes from Desmophyllum pertusum, assembly GCA_029204205.1. NCBI lineage: Eukaryota > Metazoa > Cnidaria > Anthozoa > Scleractinia > Caryophylliidae > Desmophyllum > Desmophyllum pertusum. The sequence continues at coordinate 555,837 of MU826867.1, forward strand.
GATTCAACAAAGTTTATGTCGTGTGTGGTGCTTTTTTGAATTTGTTTCCATCCATATGTAAAGACTGAGATCAGGAAGCTACCGTATGTAAACATTTTCAATATTTTCCACAGGCAGTAGAGGATCAAAATTGGACTTTTTCGAGTTTCGATTTATATGCTTTATACGATGACCTTTGTGAGTCGATCTATTCGGCTTTATACGCGGTGTATTGCGTTACTACATTATTCGATCATTAAGTACCGCGCTGGGACGACAAAAAGAAAACAATAACAAGATCGAATAACGCAGTAACGCAATTCGACTCCTCTGCTCCCTGTGTCATTTCAAGTCATCAAGTTTCATTTCTGCTAAAGTAAGAAAGACGACTTTTTGTTTGTTATCCAACTACATTCTGAAACTCTGCATCAGCACATACATGATCAGCTTCAGCAGATTAGTATTAAAAAGAATCACTGTTCTTATGAACACATTTTTAATTTCTCAACGGCAAGTATTTGAATTATTCATCTCTTGTAGGAAAATACGATTAATAAGCTTATTCCTGACTTCATAGGTTAACTTTAAGATGCTCAGCTTCACAGATTAGTATAAAAAATAATCACTTTTCTTATGCACACATTTTTGATTTTCTAGACAGAAAGTATTTGAATTATTCATCTCTTGTAGGAAAAGTGTGAATGTTAAAACCTTTCACAACAAACGATTAATAAGCTTATTCCAGACTTCATAGGTTAACTTTAAGATTACTGTGTAGAAACTGAAATATATATCAAAATGCCATCAACTAATGACAAATAGTCATTTGAAAACATACCTTAATTTATCTTAATACCACTAATCCAAGGACACTAATCACGTTTACAAAAACATATACCACGGGGTATCGTAACTGCGATCAGGAAGAGAAATCCCAATGCAGATTGCTTCATGCTCATAGCACAATACCTCTATTGCATCATCTTTACATGACCAGAGATTGCGTCATGTCAACCGTTGGATTGAATAACGAGAAAAGGTCACAAAACAAAATTTAGCACATTTAGCAACAACACCACTGTTCACTGCTATGGGACATTTGTCTTTGCTTTTTCCAATGCGATTACTGTAATAAACTAAATACATCTACGCACTCACACGACACTACAGAAAGAATGTGGAAGAGAAATTCTCTACTGGCTAATTTCAGACCGAGATGCGATAAGATCATGTCAACCGTGAAGAGGACTAAGGCTAGCGACACGAAAAAAAGTGCATTTCTTGAAGCGGCCGCTGCGCATGGGCCGCTTAATAATAATTATTTATAATAATTATTGAAAAGTTATGACATCACAAAAATTAAAGTTTGCGAAATTATGACATTTGATCAGCTATTTGGAGGAAACATGCCAAAAAACGTCCACTTGCCAAAAATTAGCTCTCCATTGCAATTTGCAGTTGAGATGTGGGCACTTCAAGTTTTAATTTCTCCATACAAACCCTTCAAATTTGCGTCAGTTCCCGGCGTAAAATTAGAGAGATTTGTATGGGACAGTTACAAACTTTGAACCTCTATATCTTCTGTTCTATTCATGTTAACAGGTTGAAATTGTGTGGCTGATCGTACAGTGCTCAGCAATCTTTATTTGAGGCTTGATAAAAATAATTTGAAAATTTGTGATGTCACACTTTACAACTCTAAGAAAGCTTGCACAACACTGCACAAGTTTTCCATTTCCAAAATTCAGGAAACAAAGAGCCATTAATTTTGTCACCATGCACCATAAGACCAAACAAGGCCACAGTGGACAGGTTTTCACAAGCTTGTATTATTATATTGTGTGAATGTCTTTGTACCTTTGTCTTGCTTGACTTTGCCAAGCAACATCCTTATTCTTTTGCTCTATTATAAGAACCTTGAAAATAGAAGTAATACAATACACATTTATATTTATTATTCAAACATACTTTATCCATTGAATATTAAAAAAAATCTTCTTTTTAAAAGTGGTTGAAGTGAACACAGTTTGCACACGCTCTGCTGTTTTCATTGCCGATACAGGTTTTGAGAAAAGCATACATGGCGTCGATACAGTGATCACTTTATTTCTCCTATGCCTGCTATATACCCTGCTCTATATGGATTGCAAAGTGCTGGTTCTTGATGTTGTGTTGTTGCAAGATTTTTGAAAAGCTCTTGTGTCTATTTCAAATTATTGTTTTTACAGCAATCCAGAGTTTATCCTTCTATTAAAGGGTCCCTCTCGACCAGTGTGCTTTGCGGTCGCATGTTATTGTTTTCATCCGGGGAACTTGATCTTTTGTGAGGCTATATATAATTTATGCCATACTTTCGAAATTGTGCTAACTTGGGTCATCTAACTGCTTTTTGTGGCCAGAACAAGGCCAGAATCCTGCAAAAAGTAGTTTTTAACTTCAAGCCGCCACTTTCGCGGCACCCGAAAATGTCTGCCGTAAGAATATTGGCGCGCAAAGCACACTGGTTGAGAGGGACCCTTTAAGATATTTCAATGAACAGAAGCTTGAGCCATTCGAAGGTTTAGCATGATGTACATGTACATGTACCTTTATAGAAGTGATACTGTATGCCTTCAAAATTAAATTATTTTGTACACAAAAACAACAATACATATTAATTTTGTATTTATCATAATCATGGTAGTAGATAATTGAGATTGTAGTAAAATATTTTAGTGTCATGAAGATGGCAGAACGGTTCGTTTTTGCACACAAGACTGTCAAACCTATGTGTGAAATAATTATTGGGGCCTCAATGGAATTTCTTTATTTGCATTTTTATTTGCCATGATTTGTTTGATTTTAACAGACATACACTCTTAATAATTCTACTGCACCTGTCCGTGATAAAGCCAGCATCCAGTACAGTGTGTTCAAGGTTACTAAGAAGCTCATATGTAGCGCTCATGTAATTGGTCCATAGTCTTGTTTCAGCCTTCTCTGCTATATTAAATACTTTCCTCATTTCTGACATAATATGTCCTGAAAAGCATCATACAAAAATAGCATAATGAGCTGGATTATTGTAAATACGAAGGAAATTTTAGTGTATTTCACAGTTAAACATAGAGATTAGCATCGGCGTACAGGAAAATTTTGTAGGGGGGGGGGGGGGGGGGCTGACCAAATTTGCCCGAATAAACCTGCTTGCGAGTGTCGGAGGCACGAGCCCCTAAAATTTTGAAATCTAGAGGCTCGGAAATGTTATTTTCAGTATTCGCCGCAAGATATTTCGTCAAAAACATCGTTCTCGGTCAAGTGTAAGGTTGAGGGTTTGAGGGTTTACAGCAATATTTCTAAAAGAAGTATGAAGAACGATTGCTTCGAATATGTCAATAATCCTTCACAGTTCCAGTCCCAGCGCGGTCTTGATTATCGCTCCCAGTCCCTCGGCAGAACTCAATGTATCAATTTGTTGTTCCATACCTACTCAGAGTGATAACAGCTATCCCATGAAGTAGTACAGAGGTAACAGAGCTCAGTTAGAAGATTAGGCGCGTTGCGGGATCAAAACAAATCGATCAAGACATAAAATCGTAAAATAATTTTTACTGTCTTTCCCCGAACAGAAGATCAGTTCTGCCCGAATAATACTATTTTTTTGCCCGACTGGGGGGGGGGCTGCAGCCTGTACGCTGATGCAGATTAGAATGTTTTGATTGGTTGATAGGCTCAGACTACATGTATGTGGTTACAATCACCATCCCACATGTATGTGGTCTATGGATATCTTTTATGGATCACTGTCAGCAGTTTTTGGCTGACCTCTTTCTATTCAATATTGACCCTGACAGTAGAAAAAACCTACACATACTGACAAATTTAATCAAGACCTCAATCCTGGGAGGCGGGAACTCCCATATAAAATGATGGGGGTGATCGTCGGAAATTGTGAACAGATTGAACCCGTTATTAAAAGATACTAATTCTAAGACAATAGTACCTTTCATATTTTTTCCTGTATTAATACCATAAAAGGAATACATGTAACTATAACGGTGGTCATTTTAGATTTTAACACCCTAAGAGGTACCAAGCAACAAATTTTAACCCCTAAAAGGTACGGCGATCACCCCCATCACTTTTATATGGAAGTCCCCCCACCCCCACGGGACCCCAACATTATTTTAATACAAACCTACAAATATATTTGGGACTGTTTTAACATAAGGAAGCTCACCCTGGAATATCTTAACACAATTTTTATAAACTCATATTTAATTAATGCAGCTCTGACTTTCAGCACCAAAAGATCTCATTACAGACTCGCGCCCATTGAAACGTGTCGCCCGGGAAAAGTGGGGTACCCATGATGCTTTGCGGGCGCAACGCTTCGATCAAACGGCTACCGCTGATGTCGGTTTCTTTGCGTGAAAGTGCCGAACTCCCAAAAGGGAGTTAGAAGGTTCTCTATTTGCATCTTTTAGAGACAATGCAGATACAATACGAGCAATTAGTATTGTTTGGAAGTGTCGAAATGCACATTTCGTCCGTAAAGGATGCTTGTTTAATTGAACGGATCGTGAAGTGTTTATGCAAAACCACACGAGTAATCTTTCACAACAAAACATCGAAGCGATGTCGGCCGTGTGGGAATCCAGGCATCTGTTTGTCTTTGTAATCGAAAAAGTTCAAGTAGTCGTTTTTATTTTGGATCCTGGTTGAAGTGAAGAGCAGTTTTTATCGTTTTTATGATGTAAGTCTTCGGCATGCTTTGCCATCGAGCCGATCGATCGACAAGTTCTTGTTGATGAACGCTCGCTCGCGCTCGTGTGCCGTGTTGTCGCAGAATGATGTTTTATTTGCTTTCGAATTCGAAGCAAATTGACTCAAATTTGCAAGAAATATAGTTATTTAGATCCGACAGCAATAACGGGATTTAAAAAAGTATAGCTATGTAATATACTATTGGCTTCATGGTGTAACTATTGTCAAACTTCGGAAGTCTCGCTCCCCTTCGCCGATCGTTGATTGTATTGAAAGCGAGCAATCACTGTCAGCAGCCCCACCCCCACGGGACCCCAACATTATTTTAATACAAACCTACAAATATATTTGGGACTGTTTTAACATAAGGAAGCTCACCCTGGAATATCTTAACACAACTTTTATAAACTCATATTTAATTAATGCAGCTCTAGCCTGACTTTCAGCACCAAAAGATCTTCACGGAAACTCAAAAGTATCTCCTTACCAATAGTATCTCCTCTACTGAACTGCCTTGTGACCAAGGTTTGAGGATCTGAATGCTGAGATAGTCTAAACTCCATGAGGTACACTTCAACCTTACAGCTTTTGACATACACGCCATGTTCTACCACCTTCCTTGGCAGAGCTTGTTGATCTGAAGTCACTCCATACCATAAAACAAGCTTAAACCACGCATCTTTCGGCAGCAAGTTGTAATCAAGCTCATCAATGAGATGGTCCTTTAGAGTACAGCCATCAGCTGCAAGAAAATTGTAAGAGCAGTGCTGCTTCCATTACTATTATCAAACGTTCCTAAAGGGAAAATGCTGGAAGCTACAAATTATTGACAAATGGAATCATGACAAAATGTGTGAATCACCAACCTAGTTGGGGGCATAGATTGTTGCCAATGTGAATGAGACAATAAATCACCAAAATAGCACCGCAGATATGTAGCCTGGGGTGAGGAGAGGAGTTGGGGTTTACTTTGACTGGTGCATAAGGCACATTCAAACTTGAAAAGGTGGCCAATCGCGTCACATTTGTTACCCTCTGAGGTCACGTTTTCACACCATGTTAATCAAGGCTGTGCTCTAGCTGCGCAGGGTCGCTTGAGGTGACTAACACTTGCATTCGGGCGACTAAGATAAATAACTGGTATGCTTCTTAAAATTTACCTTTCACAAAAAGTTTGGCTGGCTTATATAAACAAGATATTAAAAGTATGTTTCTTAAAATTTACACTTACGAAAAGTTTGGCTGGCTTATAAAAATGGGATATCAAAGTACGCTTCTTAAAAGTTTTGCATTCAATAATAATAGGTATATGAAAGATTGAGGTAACAGTCTGACATGTATAATCATTATTTTGTATAAATCATTATTATTATTATTATCAATATCTTCTACAAATTTATGTTCTGATCATATCACTCCAAATATGTTTCCCCTTTTATTTATTTCATTCGTCGATATTTCAACTTTCCCAGCCGCACAAACTACAAAAGTAGTATTCAGACCTATTTTTACCTCTTGTTACTGGATGGTTTTGTCTTGTCGGATGATTGTTACGGTTTGATACTGATTGTTACGTCCTGTTACTAATAATTAGTAACCATCCAGTAACAAGCTGTAGCAATTATTGCTACAGCTTGTTACTGGATGGTTACAGTGTATGTCTTGTCAGTGATTGTTACAGCCTGTTACTAATAATTATTGTTACAGCTTGTATCGGTTTGATACTGATTGTTATGTCCTGTTTACTTATAATAATTTTTTTTAGTTACAGCTTGTTACTGTATTGTACATCTTATTGGGGATTGTTACAGCTTGTTACTGGATGGTTTCGTCTTGTCAGTGATTGTTATGGCTTGATCACTGATTGTTATGTCTTGTTAGTGGATGATTATGCGTTTACAATGTACTGGTATCAGATGCCAATAATCATTGCTTCATACATGTAAATTACTGTAATATAATGCAGACAATAATATTATTGAACAATACATAACTAATTAAATTTGACAGTGTCACCTCAACTATTCCCTACCTTTAAAAAGACTTGAATTATCTATTGCACCAGGATTATTTAACTCTTCTCCTGCACAAAACGGATCCGATGTCTGATCAAATCCAACAAACTTCTTCCACTGCTTAAACCAACGACATTCAACAAGATACCTATTAACCAAATCAAACATTACAAGACTTCAACATTTTGTCAGATTACTTTACATGAGAATAGATCAAAATTGATCCTTGTCCTAAAGTAAACATGCTTTAAAAAACAGTACACTTTGTAAATAACCACTAACGGATTTTGCCATGTTGGCAAATGAAGATCTGCTTCCAAGTTTGCAAACAAACCAAGTATTGAAAGAGGAACTGTCAATTCTGAGCGAAAGGAACTGAACAAAACAAGAAAGTGAACTACATTAAAATTTGCTTTTTATTCAGATTACAGATGCTGCGTAATGTACAAGTTAGGAAAATAAAGGCTTTAACATTGATAAAGGTGTGTCTTGCTTTCTTTTTGTCTGACAGACTGATGGCTGGCGTTCATGATCAAGTCTCTGATGACATGTTTCGCGAGGCAGTTAGCTCAGCCATTTCCTCTCGTGTGCGATGGAGTTTTCGTGAGTTTTCCGCCTCGCGAGGCCGCGAGAAAAATATCTGTCATGTTTGATATTTTTTGCCTCACGATACAAATTCCTCATCGTGTGCGAGCGTCGCAAATTAATCGATTAGCCAATAAAAACCTTGCTCCTCGTGGTTTGAACCGTGATTTCAGCTTCATGTAAGGCTCACCGGCCTACACACGCGCGCGAACAGTTTTTATTTGCATACGACTGCAATAACGGATTTTTCCTTGTAGTTTTGTCACCCTGAAGAAGGCAGTAATGACGAAATGTCGGTAGTCAATTATGACTTCTAATAGTGCCAAAAATCATTTTACTCAACATTTAATAAAAAACGGCCCCCTGAATGCACGCGCAAATGACGAATTTTCTAGACTAACTGACGCGCGCGCAACCTGAAGTCGTGTTCAACGTTAGCGTGGACAATTATGATGACAAACAAGAAAGAAGATTGATAATTTGGTTACCGATACAAATTATTTTCCTGCTTGAATTAATTTCGGACTGTATTAATTTTGATATGTTGTATGGTGAGGGCCCTGAAGGGGTAAAATGAGAACTGGGATTGGCCTATTTTTGCACTGGGAAAATGAGATTCGGAACACTGGGACTGGGACAAGAGAGGATGATCTATAGCTAAGAGAACACATCCCCCATACATGGGCCTCTTTCAATGATAATTTTTTTCAATCTAATTTTAGCACGTGGTCATACTGCGCGGCTATTTTAAGGAAGACACCTGATTGGTCAGTTGTAATGACGTAATGAAATTTAAGATTTGGCGGCTTTGCTGTTCTTATGTAAACACAATGAGAAACGCGATCAATCTTTAAATTTCGATTTACGATTTCAGTAGATGGACGTGAAAGCGACGGCGGGAAAAATATTCGCAATGACATCTGATCGGATCATTGGCCGCGCGACCATGGAGACGAGAGCTAAAATAACTTTCACAGCATTGCGCATGGGGATGTGTTCTCTTAGATCATCCTCTCTTGGACTGGGATTTGTTCACTGGGACTGGGAATCACAAACACAAAATTGGGAATGGGAAACATGTATATACATTACACAGGGCAACAAGTTAACTCTCAATGAAATTTCTAAACTCATATTAATTAACACATTGACTACTAAACCGGCCATAAACGGCCAAGAAGAGACCACAGACTTGTACCACTTGTGACGTCATCAATTTTTTACGCCAGAGGATGTCTTTGATAATCAACGGATAGAGTTGGAAAATGTCTAACAAAGCATGCCTAAACGAGCACGAAACGTTAAATTGGACCAGAGATACACACAAAACAACTTGGATCTTTTCCTCCAAAATCACCAAAAAACGCGATCTTCACTACCATTGACACTCTGTTAAAAAAATTCCCTTTTCCCAACGTTTAGGTTCAAACTTTTTCAACGTGAACAAAGGCGACTGAAAGGCCAACAAAACCACAACATAAAATAAGAGAAAAAGGAGAGCAAGAACGGCCAAAAATAAAAGGAAAAGAAAAGCCTAAAGTCAGGTGTGTTTTTCAAACCCAATGCCGAAATTTTGATTTCTGCGCATGCCCAAGGAAAATATTGAATTCGTTGCTTCTGCGTAGAAGGGGATGTTAGTTGCCGTGTTTTAAACTAAGTTTTAGACAGTTTGACATTAAACTGTTGAGATAATGGCCAGAAATAGGCATCTGGGATGTAGATGCCGTTTTTTGGAAAAAGCCCAGTAGCCAATGGGTTAACTGGCTACAAAATATTTTTTGATTCAGAACAAGTTTTAAAGGAAAACAGCGTACTTCATTTATGAAATCTTATGACCTTTTAAGACTCACTCAGACCATTTTTCTACTCTTACGAGTCATCGGTTTCGTTATACAGTGGTATAACTGTGACTGAGCATGCACAAATGACCATCAGCTTGTTTTCTCTTTTTTAGAGTACCATATTTTTCTCCATTAACAGTACTCGTCCCGAACTCTCCTCCTGGCGTTTAACCCTCGGACATACTTCCAAAGATATCCCCCCCCCCCCCCCCAGATATTATACTCTCTTCTCCCCCTCCCTTCCCAGCCATACAAGGAGGGGAGGTTGATGGAATCCTCCTTGGGTTTTCATTATTATAAGACATATCGGAAGTATTGCCTTTAGAAGATTAGTTATTTGTTAGTTATGACATCATTAAATCCGTCATGTTGGATCGTCCATCTTGGATTTCACTATTTCCTCATGAGATCAGAAAAAAGCATAAATCCATACAAAATTATTCCCAAACAACAATGGGTGTTTTTGTTAATGTTTCGCTAAATTTTGCACTTTATGTAAAATCAGCAGGAAAATGAGGGCGTCAAAAATGATGGAAAATATTCGTATTTAAAAAAGGCTGGGCGCGAATAAACGCCGGTTCAAATAAACGCCTGGTGTACAGACAGAGTTTTAACTAAACGCCTCCGCGTTTAATCGAGAAAATACGGTTCGTCAGGATACATGTGAGCATTCCTCTTATCCGCGATCCTTAACAGAATGAACAAATACTATCTTGAGATTTTGGTGTGAATAGAGCCATATTTCTCAGCAAATAATTAATGTTTATCAATTCATGTCTGTTTCAGTCCTGTATAAATTTGTTTACTTACTCTTCTGCCCTTTATTGATGGTTCTAACCCTGGCCACATGACTGTAACAATATTTTTCACATGGTACACTGGGATTTTCTATGAATTTCACTGCTGGGACTGGGATTAGGGCAGAAATTAGGCTGGGAAATGGATTTGAGCAAAAAATATTGGGCTGGGAAAATGGGATTCTCCCACCCTCTATGGTGAATATATTAACCAACGAGTGTTTACACGTCAGTACTTAAGTGCTACATGCCATTTTCCTTGCAATTGTTTCATTGCTAGAAAGTTATTTAGTGTCACACATAAATCTAGCACCTTTTTCAGACATGCCTGAGCTCTATGTTTACAGGGAACGTGTCAAGTATTTTGATTTCAGGTTGATTTGGAAACCTATTCAACTAATATTACGTTTGTAAGAACTACAATGTTGAAACAAATAACATGTAGTCTTATTTAAGTTGAATAAAACTACTGATTTACATGTAATAGCTGGTTTTAATTTAGTTGTGAAAAACTGCACACCTGTCCTCTTAACAACCAAGTACAGTGTACTAATAAACTCTACTACAGTGACCTATAGATGAAAATCAATAATAATCGATAGTCACAAGATTTATGCTATCGATTTTCATCAATTTCTGATATTAGTCGATTAATTAATATCGATTACCGGTATAATTGATTATTATCGATATTAATCGATTATCAGAATTATCGATTGGTAATGCCAGGGAAGAGTTCCTTCCAAAATCTCTACAATTTTTGCATTCTTATATTTTTCTTGATTTTTCCAAATCAAATTTGGAGATTTTCTGACATTTCTGAAGAATTTTGAAATCCACGATGGCAGATCTAAGATGGCAGATTTTTTAAATGTATGACGTCATTTTGATGTAATATGTATGGGTTATTGGCCAAGCGCGAGGACAAGATGGCGGGATATTGGCCAAGTTCTTTTTTTGCGTGTTTTTTGGACCGACACAAAGTCAAGGTCCATAAACACGCAAAAAAAGAAATGGGGCCAATATCCCGCATCTTGACCGAACAAGCTTGGTCAATAAAGGCTTTATTATCTGACTAGAAGGACGCGGGAAAATAGTCTTCTTGCGGGAACACAGCGGGCAATCCCGAGCGGTCAAGATGGCTCCATCTTGACCGCACGGGTAGTAGACTATGAGTAGTCCCTAATTTTTCTCAGATCGAGCGGGTGAGCGCGCGCACGAAGCGCATGGAAATCTCGCGCCCGCGAGAAGACGTGACGCGAAGAGGCGTCTCGCGGGCGCGAGAGTCCCTCACCCGCTCGATCTGAGAAAAATTAGGGACTACTCTATTTACGTGTCAAATCTCCTGGCTGTCCACAAGTGGACTACTAATTGGGGACACTTAAGATATTAACACACACCATTTTTTATAGCGTGAATACCTTTCGAGATACATATTGCTTACCCATAATAATTCCGTTTCTATATTACAAGTGTAAAAATTATAATATTAATCGCAACCTTTCCAATGAAACTCACCAGATATCACCCTTAATCAATGACTTTTTCAGACTCGTCTGTTATTTCCTTTTTTTGTGTTTCAAGGTCTGGTGAATGCTCGATTGAAGCACTGTCCTGACATTCACTTGTGTCGGCCATCGCGAGGTTGGAAGAAGACTGGGCGGACTGGGCGATGAAACCGGCAGTGTGATGCGGGAGTAGGACTGGCACTAGTCCAGTTTCTGGCCCCTCTCTGTCACGCAACGCTACGCTCACGTCAAGGGTCCAGCGACAATATGTCTGCGCATGCTCAACGGTTAGTCAGCTTCTTAGCTAATCGCTACTGCGCATGTATTTTTATACTGACAAGATGACGGATGTTCAATCTCGACCCATTCTCGTCCCCAGAGCTACGCGGTTTTTTTTAAATGTTGTGACCAGTAGCTCTGGGGACAGTAAAAATACGAATTTTTGGATTGGCTGATGAAAACTGCATGCGTAATGAGGAAAAAAATAACACACTAGTGCGCACGGCATTCTGCTTCCGGTTTCCTCGAAAAATGGCGCCCGCGTATATCTGAGGCTGCGATCGCGTGCGAGCAGGCTCACAATGTATCGATCGCTTGCGATCGCTTGTTTTGTTCTTGCACACCATTTTGTTGCTTGGCTCATAGTCCCTACTATGCTTGGCTGTAGCAAAGAAGCAGAGGTAAAATTCGAACGTTATAAACCACGATGACAGTTCTGCCCAGACGATGCATTCCCAAGGAAATTTGTCTTCGCTACAAGACCTTACAAAGTTGGACAGTCTTTGCGGTAGAAATACGAATACAAGATCAAGAAATTCGTCAACATTTGACTGTACACAATGTATCACGTCCCTAAAAAGCCGATCCTTTTTTCTGCTATTTGGCTGCGTTTTTTAAGGTACTCTGTTTATGCTAGAATTGAGTCTTGTTGGGAAAAATGTTCTCTGTTGTTCAGTTTGGTCTTGGTGGAATTTGAACAAAAATGGTATGTAACCTATTAACATACAGTTTCACTGTGATTTTATATTGCCATTTATATTAGTACACGCAGAATAATAATGTACAGCCCTTGGCACTGCTTATTTTCAAATAGAACATTGTTTATATAATCTTAGTTGCCATTTCCTTTATTCCTATGATTTTTCTCTCTCTTCCCAGAGGGAAATTAGATTCCTGATCAGTATAGAAGTTCTAAATGTCACCTTCTTATAGTTTCTAGTGAAATACTAATGTTTAACATGTCTGACCTATTCATTTGTTATACAGGGGTGGGCTGGAGGAAAATGTAACAAATTATACCCAAACAAATTTCCCTGCCTCACTTGAATTTTAAATCTTTTTTCAAGACCCCCCAATCTTCTTGAGTTATACAGTGAACTCTCTCAAAGCGCACACCACTATAAGGTGGACCCCTCTCAAAGGGCAGACATGGCTGGCTGGCTTATCCTGGCCGAATTTAACTTGTCTGTCTCAACTGAATTCTCTGTAAGGTGGACACCTCTCTTAGGCAGACTAGAGCTGGTCCCAAGGGTGTCTGCCTTAGGGCCTGTTTACATGGATGAAATGAATGTTTTATTTCCATTAACCGTCTTACTGCAACAAAGTGTTATTTCTGTCGAATGAGCTTGTGAAGAAGACTGAAATAAATATTTTGTCGGCACGAAACACAACATAGCCTGGTTTTCCAGGCCGGGGAATCATGAGTAGTTACGTAAGCGTATATAACGTTGGGTATAGCACGTGATGGTCATCTAGGCCTCGGAACCAACCGAGTTATAAGGGCCTGTTTACATGGAGGAGGGTGACCCGGGTACCCGGGTCACCCTCCAGCCGGGCTAAAATATAGCCCGCCTTTACATGGGCGGGCTATCATATAGGCGAGCTATCTTTTTTGGCGGGCTCTTGTTTTGGCGGCTCATGTTTTGGCGGACTTTTTTATTGCAACGGCGCGATTTATTAAGCACTACATAACAAACATGGCAGCAAGAATAAAGGCTATAGCGGCGATTTGCTGTTTTTATCGCTTGTTCCGCCATTATCATGGGTTTTCCAAGTCAACAGAGATAGCCCGCCTAGGAGGGTGACCCGGGTTTGACCGTTTACATGCAGAAAAGATATCCCGCCTAGGCGGGTGACCCGGGTTTGACCGTTTACATGCAGAAAAGATAGCCCGCCTAGCCAGGTGACCCTGGCAAGCAGACAGGGTGACCCAGGTAGGCGGGTGACCCTGTCTGTCCATGTAAACACTTTCAGTGTGCTTTGTAAAGAAATGTATGAAAAGTTGGCCCTCCCAGGGTAGCCCGGCTAGGAGGGTGACCCGGGTACCCGGGTCACCCTCCCTCCATGTAAAACAGGTCCTTAGAGAGAGTTGACCGTATTTGAGAACTCCCTCCCCCCTCTTCCGCACCTTCCCCACAATCTAAAACCCAGAAAAAAACCCAGTGATTTTAGTGAAAAATGACAGTTTAAAGCCCAGGGGGTTTGTGGTGACTTTTTGGGGGTGAAAGATTTTGGTAAGAACCTTTTTTGGGAGGGGGGATTACAAAAAGAGTAACCCAGGGTTCTCATATCGAGAGTTCCCGTTTGTTGTTTCCCTGAACAAAAATGTATTGCTCCCCAATTTCAAGAATGACTGCAGTCCTGACATACATATGCTTGACGAATAAAGAATGGTGGACCCAAAAACTGTCCTGAAATTCTATTTTTTTTTTTTTTTAATTCCTTTGTTTTAACTTGATGAATTATTAATGAGTTTGAGATTTCATTCTCAACAACATAATTATTTTCAACAACATAATATACAACATTAGTTCTAAAAAGTAAGCAACTGGCATATTTTATATCATGATTCATATTATAATAATCAATCATGTTCTTGCATAGAGTGTAACATTAAAAGACTGTTTTTGTTGTTGTCATCTTTACTTGTATATTTATCTCCGCCACTTGCTTCCTCCAATCCCCTGGAGGGAGGGTACTCAACGAAAATTTGGGTGGGGTGTGTGGCGCGCTTCTTCAAACCCTTACCCTATTTCAGACCAAAATATGTGATTTTCCTTACCCTATTTCAGGACCTGACCCTTAAATTGCCCTCTTTAAAGAGCCAAATCTATACCCTATATTTTCAGACAAGTAGGAAAATATATCCATTATTTGAGACCAAAATGTTCAAAATCTATACCCATTTTCTGGACCAAAACGGCTCAAAAACCATACCCTTTAATGGCACTGCACATACCTATATAGCTTATATAGGAGAGTTCCCCCCACCCCGGGCTCCAATCACTTCACTTACAAAACCTGTTTGCAGTCCTGCAGTGTTTGTGAAGTACAAAACTGGACAAGGACTTACCAGTACCTACCACCTGAAATATTGTGTAGCATTCTGTCCACATAATAGGCATGAAGAGCCATGTTGACTGTTGCTTATTTCATACAAATAATTCAGTTCTGATACTGTTCAATTTCCATTTATTTATGTCTTCACTGAAAAAACTGTTGCAGTGTATGTGAGACTCAATGTTAGTGGCAGATCTAGGGAGGGTCCTGGGGAGCTATCTCCTCTCCATTCTTGAAAAATGTTTTTGTTCAAATTTTTTGAGCAAGAAAAGACCCACCTTCACTCCCTGACTTTTTAGCAAGGAAATGCCCATCTTAACTTCACCCACCCCACTGAATGTGAATAAAAAAATAAATCAACTTTATTTATACAGTCGAACCCCGATTAAGCGGTCACCTCGGGGAAATGGCAAGTGGGCCGTTTAATCGGCCGCTTAAACGGGGTTTTGTCAGAAATTAGCATAAGGCGTGGTATAAACGTCACTTTATCTGAATACAACACGCTTGGAGGCTTGTGACAACTGTTGTTTGAATATTTTAATAGTTTGTCTCCTTCTATTTCGGACTCTTATCAGTCATCCGAGGTTTTTTCAAAACAAGGCCAAACGATCGTGTATTAGATTCTTCGTGGCCGCTTAATCGTGGTAAAAACAATAAGAAAGCCCTCATCGGGACGGCCAAAAGGTGGCCGCGGTTAATCCAACCACCGACAGGCCACCAAAATCTGGTCGTATTATCGGGGTGGTCATATTAAAGGGGTTCTTAAATAAAAAAATTTACTGACAGAATTTTAGTTCGGGACAAAAGAAAGTGGTCGTATTAACGAGGTGGTCGTAAGGCGGGGTTCCACTGTATTGTAACAAAGAACTTACACTCGTGCCACATAAGTCAGTGAACATCAAGCTCTTAACCAGACCATAACAGTACATTTTGTGCATGGTATTGCACAAAGAGAAGATTAATTAAATTTGCATACAACCCAAGAAGTCAGATAAAATTTATGTTGACCAAGTTCAAAGTAACAGTAATCAAGGCTGCTATATACAATATTATTATAATGTTGTCTATAGCAGCCTTGATTACTGTTACTTTGAACAAGAACTTGGTCAACATAAATTTTATCTGACTTCTTGGGTTGTATCAAATTTAATTAATATTCTCTTTAATTTAATCACTTTTATAGCACTATTTACATATACTGATCAACAGCGCTTTACAATAATCGGAATAATTAATCCTAATATTAAAAACAAGTTAGAAATAAAAGTGTCTGGGGAGTAAGTTGCAGTCAACCGTTTTTCTTTCAGTTAAAATGCAGTTCAAATATCAACTTCTCATCACCCCTGTTACCCTTGGGTAAAACTTTTTTACTGGCTTTAACTGTAAAATTTAAGAAAGGAAAATTTATAAATCTTGCGAGTAAGGCATGTACTTGAAATCAATGTGCAATACAAACCACAGTAGTATAAGCTTACAACACAAAATTTTTTAAATGCGATAACAGCACCAATACAATTAGCAACAACAGCTTTTATTCTGATTTCTATTAACATCCGAGTGTTGAGCTTACCACTGATTAATGATGAAATCAACCTCATTCAAACAACGGTCTAATCGAGTGTCTATAAAACGACGATCGATCAGGTTTTCAACAACATCAACCGACGGATTTACGTCGTCAAAAACAGCAGCATGTTTATAATTTTGGCACTCATACCTCGATCAGAATTGACACACGAGACGTTCCAAACCCGTTGATAAACACATGGAGCAATCTTTCTTCTGTAAGGCAACGGCATGTAGGGCTGATTTTTGTTCTTCAAACCGAAATCATCCAAAGTTCAACTTGCTTTCGCTGGCCAGTCGATTTTACTTCATTCTTCGTCCGACTTCTTTCCAGAAGGAGTCGTCCCCAGCCTTTCCCTGTCCTATTACTGAGCACGCCCGCAGTTGAACATTTATAGCGTTGAATACAGTGGGCATGCGCTAACCGGATGTCGTGAATTTCGACGACATCCGGTTGTCAAGCGTTACCAGAGCCTTCGTTTCGCCAACCACGTGACCATAGAAACGGAGGATCTGGAACGAGAATGATCTCGACCGCTCAAAGAAAGCTAGCGAAGGTCTGGGGTCGAGAATGGACGGATGTTTCTCGATCTCTTCGGGCGCCTCGGTCCATTGAAAAGTATAGAGTAAATGTTTCTCTGAATACGATCCTGTAAATGTAGATGCTGTAGAGTTCGGCTGTTTCTTCTTGGTATACAGATGTATGTCAGGTACCAGTAACCGGGACAAAACTACTCCAACTACAATCTAGAAGGTTTATTTTCGCTCGTGGGAGAGCATCCACCGAGAAACGTGCTTTGCTTTTGTTACATAGAGCAACTCACACACTAAAATAACAGCATTCGTGACTTAAGTAATTGAAACAACATATATCCGACGAAACACCAAGGCCTACAAATCACGCGAGAACATACAATTATTATAAACATGCAATTATAAACGTGGCTGACAATAAGCGATTTAATACGTGGAACGATAATATACCGACTGATCGAAGATAACACTTAGAATATGGTTCCTCCTACACATTCCCTTGCATGCCTGTGATAATTTGCGAGGTGTTAAGTCAAAGGAAGAGCGGAGTATTTTAGTTTTAAAATCTCACTGAAGGGCACTGATGGCGACCAAATATATTTTCTCTTTCTCGACTCGGGTTGTCCGAGTTTAAAAGTCACATGTGAGCTAAGATGCGCTGTGATTGGTTTATCGTGAGGCATGCCGCAAGACAATTTGGTCCGCTGGACCCTTGACCGTGAGCGTAGCGGTTGCGTGACAGAGAGGGGCCAGAACTGGACTAGACTGGCACGAGCGCTCTTTCGCGCTTTTCCGGGGGGAATTCATATATTTACAAAGTTTATAAAAACTTATTAGTACTAACATAAAAAAATTTCGGGCAAAAAACTTTAACAGTGAAAAATAAAAACTTAACAAAAATAAAATAAACTTTATTAAACTAATTATTCTTAATACTAATAAAACCGTAATCGGGCAAAAAAGAAATCGACTTTTTTGCCGATAATTTTACTAGTATAAGGTCGATTACCTTTACTAGATAAAACGCGTAAATCGGGCAAAAAGAAATCGACTTTTTTTGCCCGATAATTTTACTAGTATAAGGTCATTACGCTTACTGAATAAAACCGTATTCGGGCAAAAAAGAAATCGACTTTTTTTGCCCGATAATTTTACTAGTATAAGGTCATTCATATACCTAATAAACCGTAATCGGGCAAAAAAGAAATCGACTTTTTTTTGCCGGGGGGGGATAATTTACTAGTATAAGGTCCATTCATATACTAATAAAACCGGTAATCGGGCAAAAAAGAAATCGACTTTTTTTTGCCCGATAATTTTTACTAGTATAGGGTCCATTCATATCACTAATAAAACCGTAATCGGGCAAAAAAGAAATCGACTTTTTTGCCCGATGAATTTTTACTAGTATAAGGTCCATTCATATACTAATAAACCGTAATCGGGCATAAAAGACAATCGACTTTTTTGCCCGATAATTTTTACTAGTATAAAGGTCCATTCATATACTAATAAAACCGGTAAATCGGGCAAAAAAGAAATCGACTTTGTTGCCGCGGGGATAATTTTACTAGTATAAGGTCATTACCTTACTAATAAAACCGTAATCGGGCAAAAAAGAAATCGACTTTTTGCCCGATAATTTGTACTAGTATAAAGGTCATTCATATACTAATAAACCGTAAATCGGGGCAAAAAAGAAATCGACTTTTTTGCCCGATAATATGGGGCGCCGAAC